>JAHLWY010002290.1:0-12756 GCA_020002185.1 Paraescarpia echinospica | reverse complement strand
ATACACTGTATACCTGTACACGTGTACTTATTTATGACAGTGTTATAAATATACACTGTATACCTATACATGTGTACTTATTTATCACAGTGTTATACAGATACACTGTATACCTGTACATGTGTACATATTTATCACAGTGTTATACAGATACACTGTATACCTATACATGTGTACTTATATATCACAGTGTTATACAGATACATTGTATACCTATACATCTGTACTTATTTATCACAGAGTTATACAGATACACTGTATACCTATACATGTGTACTTATCTATTTCAGTGTTATACAGATACACTGTATACCTGTAAACGTGTACTTATTTATTACAGTGTTATACAGATACAATGCATACCTATACATGTGTACTTATTTATCACAGTGTTATACACATACACTGTATACCTATACATGTGTACTTATTTATCACAGTGTTATACATATACACTGTATACCTATATATGTGTATTTATGTATCACACTTTTATACAGATACACTGTATACCTGTATATGTCTACTTATTTATCACAGTGTTACACAGATACACAGTATACCTGTACATGTGTACTTATTTATCACAGAGTTATACATATACACTGTATACCTGTACACGTGTACTTATTTATCACAGTGTTATACAGATACAATGTATACCTATGCACGTGTACTTATTTATCACAGTGTTATACATATACACTGTATACCTGTACATGTGTATTTATGTATCACAGTGTTATACAGATACACTGTATACCTGTACACGTGTACTTATTTATCACAGTGTTATACAGATACACTCTATACCTGTACACGTGTACTTATTTATCACAGTGTTATACATATACACTGTATACCTGTACATGTGTATTTATGTATCACAGTGTTATACAGATACACTGTATACCTGTACACGTGTACGTATTTATCACAGTGTTATACAGATACACTGTATACCTGTACACGTGTACTGATTTATCACAGTGTTATACATATACACTGTATACCTATACATGTGTACTTATTTATCACAGTGTTATACAGATACACAGTATACCTGTACATGTGTACATATTTATCACAGTTTTATACAGATACACTGTATACCTATACATGTGTACTTATATATCACAGTGTTATACAGATACATTGTATACCTATACATATGTACTTATTTATCACAGAGTTATACAGATACACTGTATACTTATACATGTGTACTTATCTATTTCAGTGTTATACAGATTCACTCTATACCTGTACACGTGTACATATTTATTACAGTGTTATACAGATACACTGTATACCTATACATGTGTACTTATTTATCAGTGTTATTCAGATACACTGTATATCTACATGTGTACTTATTTATCACAGTGTTATACACATACACTGTATACCTATACATGTGCACTTATTTATGACAGTGTTATATAGGTACTCTGTGTACCTATACATGTGTACTTATTTACCATAGTGTTATACAGATACACTGTATAACTATACATGTGTACTTATTGATCACAGTGTTATACAGATACAATGTATACCTGTACATGTGTACTTATTTATCACAGTGTTATACATATACACTGTATACCTATACATGTGTACTTATTTATCACAGTGTTATACAGATACACAGTATACCTGTACATGTGTACATATTTATCACAGTTTTATACAGATACACTGTATACCTATACATGTGTACTGATATATCACAGTGTTATACAGATACATTGTATACCTATACATATGTTCTTATTTATCACAGAGTTATACAGATACACTGTATACCTATACATGTGTACTTATCTATTTCAGTGTTATACAGATTCACTGTATACCTGTACACGTGTATTTATTTATTACAGTGTTATACAGATACACTGTATACCTATAAATGTGTACTTATTTATCACAGTGTTATACAGATACACTCTATATCTACATGTGTACTTATTTATCACAGTGTTATACACATACACTGTATACCTATACATGTGTACTTATTGATCACTGTGTTATATAGGTACTCTGTTTACCTATACATGTGTACTTATTTATCACAGTGTTATACAGATACACTGTATAACTATACATGTGTACTTATTGATCACAGTGTTATACAGATACAATGTACACCTGTACATGTGTACTTATTTATCACAGTGTTATACAGATACACTGTATACCTGTACACGTGTACTTATTTATCACAGTGTTATACAGATACAATGTATACCTATACACGTG
This sequence comes from Paraescarpia echinospica, assembly GCA_020002185.1. Lineage (NCBI taxonomy): Eukaryota > Metazoa > Annelida > Polychaeta > Sabellida > Siboglinidae > Paraescarpia > Paraescarpia echinospica. Next base: position 10,488 of record JAHLWY010002290.1, on the reverse strand, counting down.
TACTTATTTATCACAGTGTTATACAGATACAATGTATACCTATACACGTGTACTTTTTTATCACAGTGTTATATATATACACTGTATACCTGTACATGTGTATTTATGTATCACAGTGTTATACAGATACACTGTATACCTGTACACGTGTACTTATTTATCACAGTGTTATACAGATACACTCTATACCTGTACACGTGTACTTATTTATCACAGTGTTATACATATACACTGTATACCTATACATGTGTACTTATTTATCACAGTTTTATACAGATACACAGTATACCTGTACATGTGTACATATTTATCACAGTTTTATACAGATACACTGTATACCTATACATGTGTACTTATATATCACAGTGTTATACAGATACATTGTATACCTATACATATGTACTTATTTATCACAGAGTTATACAGATACACTGTATACCTATACATGTGTACTTATCTATTTCAGTGTTATACAGATTCACTGTATACCTGTACACGTGTACATATTTATTACAGTGTTATACAGATACACTGTATACCTATACATGTGTACTTATTTATCAGTGTTATACAGATACACTGTATATCTACATGTGTACTTATTTATCACAGTGTTATACACATACACTGTATACCTATACATGTGCACTTATTTATGACAGTGTTATATAGGTACTCTGTGTACCTATACATGTGTACTTATTTACCATAGTGTTATACAGATACACTGTATAACTATACATGTGTACTTATTGATCACAGTGTTATACAGATACAATGTATACCTGTACATATGTACTTATTTATCACAGTGTTATACAGATACACTGTATACCTGTACATGTGTACTTATTAATCACACAGTTATACAGATACACTGTATACCTATACATGTGTACTTATTTATCACACAGTTATACAGATACATTGTATACCTATACATGTGTACTTATTTATCACAGTGTTACCCAGATACACTGTATACCTGTACATGTGTACTTATTTTTCACACTGTTATACAGATACACTGTATACCTATACATGTGTATTTATGTATCACAGTGTTACACAGATACACTGTATACCTGTACATGTGTACTTATTTATCACAGTGTTACCCAGATACACTGTATACCTGTACATGTGTACTTATTTATTATAGTGTTATACAGATACACAGTATAACTATACATGTGTACTTATTTATCACAGTGTTATACAGATACAATGTATACCTGTACATGTTTACTTATTTATCTCAGTGTTATACAGATACACTGTATACCTGTACATGTGTACTTATTTATGACACTGTTATACAGATACACTGTTCACCTATACATGTGTACTTATTTATCACAGTGTTATACAGATACACTATATACCTATACATGTGTACTTATTTATCACAGTGTTATACAGATACATTGTATACCTATACATCTGTACTTATTTATCACAGAGTTATACAGATACACTGTATACCTATACATGTGTACTTATCTATTTCAGTGTTACACAGATACACTGTATACCTGTAAACGTGTACTTATTTATTACAGTGTTATACAGATACACTGTATACCTATACATGTGTACTTATTTACCACCGTGTTATACACATACACTGTATACCTATACATGTGTACTTATTTAGCACAGTGTTATACACATACACTGTATACCTATACATGTGTACTTATTTATCACAGTGTTATACAGATACACTGTATATCTACATGTGTACTTATTTATCACAGTGTTATACACATACACTGTATACCTATACATGTGTACTTATTTAGCACAGTGTTATATAGGTACTCTGTGTACCTATACATGTGTACTTATTTATCATAGTGTTATACAGATACACTGTATACCTATATATGTGTACTTATTGATCACAGTTTTATACAGATACAATGTATACCTGTACATGTGTACTTATTTATCACAGTGTTATACAGATACACTGTATACCTGTAATGTGTACTTATTTATCACACTGTTATACAGATACACTCTATACCTATACATGTGTACTTATTTATCACAGTGTTATACAGATACACTGTATACCTATACATGTGTATTTATGTATCACAGTTTTATACAGATACAATGTATACCTGTACATGTCTACTTATTTATCACAGTGTTACACAGATACACAGTATACCTGTACATGTGTACTTATTTATGACAGTGTTATACAGATACATTGTATACCTGTACACGTGTACGTATTTATCACAGTGTTATACACATACATTGTATACCTGTACACGTGTACTTATTTATCACAGTGTTATACATATACACTGTATACCTATACATGTGTACTTATTTATCACAGTGTTATACAGATACACAGTATACCTGTACATGTGTACATATTTATCACAGTTTTATACAGATACACTGTATACCTATACATGTGTACTGATATATCACAGTGTTATACAGATACATTGTATACCTATACATATGTTCTTATTTATCACAGAGTTATACAGATACACTGTATACCTATACATGTGTACTTATCTATTTCAGTGTTATACAGATTCACTGTATACCTGTACACGTGTATTTATTTATTACAGTGTTATACAGATACACTGTATACCTATAAATGTGTACTTATTTACACAGTGTTATACAGATACACTGTATATCTACATGTGTACTTATTTATCACAGTGTTATACACATACACTGTATACCTATACATGTGTACTTATTGATCACTGTGTTATATAGGTACTCTGTTTACCTATACATGTGTACTTATTTATCACAGTGTTATACAGATACACTGTATAACTATACATGTGTACTTATTGATCACAGTGTTATACAGATACAATGTATACCTGTACATGTGTACTTATTTATCACAGTGTTATACAGATACACTGTATACCTGTACACGTGTACTTATTTATCACAGTGTTATACAGATACAATGTATACCTATACACGTGTACTTATTTATCACAGTGTTATACAGATACAATGTATACCTATACACGTGTACTTATTGATCACAGTGTTATACATATACACTGTATACCTGTACATGTGTATTTATGTATCACAGTGTTATACAGATACACTGTATACCTGTACACGTGTACTTATTTATCACAGTGTTATACAGATACACTCTATACCTGTACACGTGTACTTATTTATCACAGTGTTATACATATACACTGTATACCTATACATGTGTACTTATTTATCACAGTTTTATACAGATACACAGTATACCTGTACATGTGTACATATTTATCACAGTTTTATACAGATACACTGTATACCTATACATGTGTACTTATATATCACAGTGTTATACAGATACATTGTATACCTATACATATGTACTTATTTATCACAGAGTTATACAGATACACTGTATACCTATACATGTGTACTTATCTATTTCAGTGTTATACAGATTCACTGTATACCTGTACACGTGTACATATTTATTACAGTGTTATACAGATACACTGTATACCTATACATGTGTACTTATTTATCAGTGTTATACAGATACACTGTATATCTACATGTGTACTTATTTATCACAGTGTTATACACATACACTCTATACCTATACATGTGTACTTATTTATGACAGTGTTATATAGGTACTCTGTGTACCTATACATGTGTACTTATTTACCATAGTGTTATACAGATACACTGTATAACTATACATGTGTACTTATTGATCACAGTGTTATACAGATACAATGTATACCTGTACATGTGTACTTATTTATCACAGTGTTATACAGATACACTGTATACCTGTACATGTGTACTTATTTATCACACAGTTATACAGATACACTGTATACCTATACATGTGTGCTTATTTATCACAGTGTTACCCAGATACACTGTATACCTGTACATGTGTACTTATTTTTCACACTGTTATACAGATACACTGTATACCTATACATGTGTATTTATGTATCACAGTGTTATACAGATACACTGTATACCTGTACATGTCTACTTATTTATCACAGTGTTACACAGATACACTGTATACCTGTACATGTGTACTTATTTATCACAGTGTTACCCAGATACACTGTATACCTGTACATGTGTACTTATTTATTATAGTGTTATACAGATACACAGTATAATTATACATGTGTACTTATTTATCACAGTGTTATACAGATACAATGTATACCTGTACATGTTTACTTATTTATCTCAGTGTTATACAGATACACTGTATACCTGTACATGTGTACTTATTTATGACACTGTTATACAGATACACTGTATACCTATACATGTGTACTTATTTACAACAGTGTTACCCAGATACACTGTATACCTGTACATGTGTACTTATTTTTCACACTGTTATACAGATACACTGTATACCTATACATGTGTATTTATGTATCACAGTGTTATACAGATACACTGTATACCTGTACACGTGTACTTATTTATCACAGTGTTATACAGATACACTGTATACCTATACATGTCTAATTATTTATCACAGTGTTATACAGATACACTGTATACCTGTACACGTGTACTTATTTATGACAGTGTTATAAATATACACTGTATACCTATACATGTGTACTTATTTATCACAGTGTTATACAGATACACTGTATACCTGTACATGTGTACATATTTATCACAGTGTTATACAGATACACTGTATACCTATACATGTGTACTTATATATCACAGTGTTATACAGATACATTGTATACCTATACATCTGTACTTATTTATCACAGAGTTATACAGATACACTGTATACCTATACATGTGTACTTATCTATTTCAGTGTTATACAGATACACTTTATACCTGTAAACGTGTACTTATTTATTACAGTGTTATACAGATACAATGCATACCTATACATGTGTACTTATTTATCACAGTGTTATACACATACACTGTATACCTATACATGTGTACTTAATTATCACAGTGTTATACATATACACTGTATACCTATACATGTGTATTAATGTATCACAGTTTTATACAGATACACTGTATACCTGTATATGTCTACTTATTTATCACAGTGTTACACAGATACACAGTATACCTGTACATGTGTACTTATTTATCACAGAGTTATACATATACACTGTATACCTGTACACGTGTACTTATTTATCACAGTGTTATACAGATACAATGTATACCTATACACGTGTACTTATTTATCACAGTGTTATACATATACACTGTATATCTGTACATGTATATTTATGTATCACAGTGTTATACAGATACACTGTATACCTGTACACGTGTACTTATTTATCACAGTGTTATACAGATACACTCTATACCTGTACACGTGTACTTATTTATCACAGTGTTATACAGATACACTGTATACCTATACATGTGTATTTATGTATCACAGTTTTAAACAGATACAATGTATACCTGTACATGTCTACTTATTTATCACAGTGTTACACAGATACACAGTATACCTGTACATGTGTACTTATTTATGACAGTGTTATACAGATACACTGTATACCTGTACACGTGTACTTATTTATCACAGTGTTATACATATACACTGTATACCTGTACATGTGTATTTATGTATCACAGTGTTATACAGATACATTGTATACCTGTACACGTGTACGTATTTATCACAGTGTTATACAGATACATTGTATACCTGTACACGTGTACTTATTTATCACAGTGTTATACATATACACTGTATACCTATACATGTGTACTTATTTATCACAGTGTTATACAGATACACAGAATACCTGTACATGTGTACATATTTATCACAGTTTTATACAGATACACTGTATACCTATACATGTGTACTGATATATCACAGTGTTATACAGATACATTGTATACCTATACATATGTTCTTATTTATCACAGAGTTATACAGATACACTGTAAACCTATACATGTGTACTTATCTATTTCAGTGTTATACAGATTCACTGTATACCTGTACACGTGTATTTATTTATTACAGTGTTATACAGATACACTGTATACCTATAAATGTGTACTTATTTATCACAGTGTTATACAGATACACTGTATATCTACATGTGTACTTATTTATCACAGTGTTATACACATACACTGTATACCTATACATGTGTACTTATTGATCACTGTGTTATATAGGTACTCTGTTTACCTATACATGTGTACTTATTTATCACAGTGTTATACAAATACACTGTATAACTATACATGTGTACTTATTGATCACAGTGTTATACAGATACAATGTATACCTGTACATGTGTACTTATTTATCACAGTGTTATACAGATACACTGTATACCTGTACACGTGTACTTATTTATCACAGTGTTATACAGATACAATGTATACCTATACACGTGTACTTATTTATCACAGTGTTATACAGATACAATGTATACCTATACACGTGTACTTATTTATCACAGTGTTATACATATACACTGTATACCTGTACATGTGTATTTATGTATCACAGTGTTATACAGATACACTGTATACCTGTACACGTGTACTTATTTATCACAGTGTTATACAGATACACTCTATACCTGTACACGTGTACTTATTTATCACAGTGTTATACATATACACTGTATACCTATACATGTGTACTTATTTATCACAGTTTTATACAGATACACAGTATACCTGTACATGTGTACATATTTATCACAGTTTTATACAGATACACTGTATACCTATACATGTGTACTTATATATCACAGTGTTATACAGATACATTGTATACCTATACATATGTACTTATTTATCACAGAGTTATACAGATACACTGTATACCTATACATGTGTACTTATCTATTTCAGTGTTATACAGATTCACTGTATACCTGTACACGTGTACATATTTATTACAGTGTTATACAGATACACTGTATACCTATACATGTGTACTTATTTATCAGTGTTATACAGATACACTGTATATCTACATGTGTACTTATTTATCACAGTGTTATACACATACACTCTATACCTATACATGTGCACTTATTTATGACAGTGTTATATAGGTACTCTGTGTACCTATACATGTGTACTTATTTACCATAGTGTTATACAGATACACTGTATAACTATACATGTGTATTTATTGATCACAGTGTTATACAGATACAATGTATACCTGTACATGTGTACTTATTTATCACAGTGTTATACAGATACACTGTATACCTGTACATGTGTACTTATTTATCACACAGTTATACAGATACACTGTATACCTATACATGTGTACTTATTTATCACACAGTTATACAGATACACTGTATACCTATACATGTGTACTTATTTATCACAGTGTTACCCAGATACACTGTATACCTGTACATGTGTACTTATTTTTCACACTGTTATACAGATACACTGTATACCTATACATGTGTATTTATTTATCACAGTGTTATACAGATACACTGTATACCTGTACATGTCTACTTATTTATCACAGTGTTACACAGATACACTGTATACCTGTACATGTGTACTTATTTATCACAGTGTTACCCAGATACACTGTATACCTGTACATGTGTACTTATTTATTATAGTGTTATACAGATACACAGGATAACTATACATGTGTACTTATTTATCACAGTGTTATACAGATACAATGTATACCTGTACATGTTTACTTATTTATCTCAGTGTTATACAGATACACTGTATACCTGTACATGTGTACTTATTTATGACACTGTTATACAGATACACTGTATACCTATACATATGTACTTATTTACCACAGTGTTACCCAGATACACTGTATACCTGTACATGTGTACTTATTTTTCACACTGTTATACAGATACACTGTATACCTATACATGTGTATTTATGTATCACAGTGTTATACAGATACACTGTATACCTGTACACGTGTACTAATTTATCACAGTGTTATACAGATACACTGTATACCTATACATGTCTACTTATTTATAAGAGTGTTATACAGATACACTGTATACCTGTACACGTGTACTTATTTATCACAGTGTTATACATATACACTGTATACCTATACATGTGTACTTATTTATCACAGTGTTATACAGATACACTGTATACCTGTACATGTGTACATATTTATCACAGTGTTATACAGATACACTGTATGCCTATACATGTGAACTTATATATCACAGTGTTATACAGATACATTGTATACCTATACATGTGTACTTATATATCACAGTGTTATACAGATACATTGTATACCTATACATCTGTACTTATTTATCACAGAGTTATACAGATACACTGTATACCTATACATGTGTACTTATCTATTTCAGTGTTATACAGATACACTTTATACCTGTAAACGTGTACTTATTTATTACAGTGTTATACAGATACAATGCATACCTATACATGTGTACTTATTTATCACAGTGTTATACACATACACTGTATACCTATACATGTGTACTTAATTATCACAGTGTTATACATATACACTGTATACCTATACATGTGTATTAATGTATCACAGTTTTATACAGATACACTGTATACCTGTATATGTCTACTTATTTATCACAGTGTTACACAGATACACAGTATACCTGTACATGTGTACTTATTTATCACAGAGTTATACATATACACTGTATACCTGTACACGTGTACTTATTTATCACAGTGTTATACAGATACAATGTATACCTATACACGTGTACTTATTTATCACAGTGTTATACATATACACTGTATATCTGTACATGTATATTTATGTATCACAGTGTTATACAGATACACTGTATACCTGTACACGTGTACTTATTTATCACAGTGTTATACAGATACACTCTATACCTGTACACGTGTACTTATTTATCACAGTGTTATACAGATACACTGTATACCTATACATGTGTATTTATGTATCACAGTTTTAAACAGATACAATGTATACCTGTACATGTCTACTTATTTATCACAGTGTTACACAGATACACAGTATACCTGTACATGTGTACTTATTTATGACAGTGTTATACAGATACACTGTATACCTGTACACGTGTACTTATTTATCACAGTGTTATACATATACACTGTATACCTGTACATGTGTATTTATGTATCACAGTGTTATACAGATACATTGTATACCTGTACACGTGTACGTATTTATCACAGTGTTATACAGATACATTGTATACCTGTACACGTGTACTTATTTATCACAGTGTTATACATATACACTGTATACCTATACATGTGTACTTATTTATCACAGTGTTATACAGATACACAGAATACCTGTACATGTGTACATATTTATCACAGTTTTATACAGATACACTGTATACCTATACATGTGTACTGATATATCACAGTGTTATACAGATACATTGTATACCTATACATATGTTCTTATTTATCACAGAGTTATACAGATACACTGTAAACCTATACATGTGTACTTATCTATTTCAGTGTTATACAGATTCACTGTATACCTGTACACGTGTATTTATTTATTACAGTGTTATACAGATACACTGTATACCTATAAATGTGTACTTATTTATCACAGTGTTATACAGATACACTGTATATCTACATGTGTACTTATTTATCACAGTGTTATACACATACACTGTATACCTATACATGTGTACTTATTGATCACTGTGTTATATAGGTACTCTGTTTACCTATACATGTGTACTTATTTATCACAGTGTTATACAGATACACTGTATAACTATGCATGTGTACTTATTGATCACAGTGTTATACAGATACAATGTATACCTGTACATGTGTACTTATTTATCACAGTGTTATACAGATACACTGTATACCTGTACACGTGTACTTATTTATCACAGTGTTATACAGATACAATGTATACCTATACACGTGTACTTATTTATCACAGTGTTATACAGATACAATGTATACCTATACATGTGTACTTATTTACCATAGTGTTATACAGATACACTGTATAACTATACATGTGTACTTATTGATCACAGTGTTATACAGATACAATGTATACCTGTACATGTGTACTTATTTATCACAGTGTTATACAGATACACTGTATACCTGTACATGTGTATTTATTTATCACACTGTTATACAGATACACTGTACACCTATACATGTGTACTTATTTATCACAGTGTTACCCAGATACACTGTATACCTGTACATGTGTACTTATTTTTCACACTGTTATACAGATACACTGTATACCTATACATGTGTATTTATGTATCACAGTGTTATACAGATACACTGTATACCTGTACATGTCTACTTATTTATCACAGTGTTACACAGATACACTGTATACCTGTACATGTGTACTTATTTATCACAGTGTTACCCACATACACTGTATACCTGTACATGTGTACTTATTTA
>JAHLWY010002289.1:0-12758 GCA_020002185.1 Paraescarpia echinospica | reverse complement strand
AACTGCGTATGCTGGATTTTTATTACGATTTCATCGCCGCCTACATTCCGCGCCTCCTGTTCCAGTACTACACTATGGACACCGACTCGGCTTATTTGTGCCTCGCAGGTCGCGACCTCGACGAGCTCGTGGTGACGGCTAAGCGCGAACACTACTTCCGGCACCGCGGAGAGTGGTTCCCATCGGAACACTGTGACGCGCACGCGGAGTCGTACGTGCGGTGCCGGCTCACCGGCCGAGCGTGGGACGCCCCCGACGAATGTTAGCGTGACGGCGCAGGTACGATAAGCGAAATCCGGGCCTCTTCAAAGAGGAATGGTCCGATCCCCTCGTCCTCGTACGCTTTCCCCGTCGCGGCGAAGAGGTTCATGTAGCTTCGGATGTAGCGCCGATGCGCGAAGTGTGGCTGCAGCGGCTTGCTCGGCTCCTGGCGTCCGTAGACGTAGAGGGCGAGGAAGTTTATGTCGTTGTGCTTCGCGTTGATCGGGTTTTATCGTAGGCCCCTTTATAGGAGTCTTTGTCGATCAGGCACATGACCATGCGTCTGGGGAGCATTCCCAGGTAGACATTCTCGTGCGTATGAGACATCGTGCCCTGCGGTATCGAGAACACCTTGCAGTCGACGCGACGCATCGGGTACTTGGCTGTCCCCCTCGTCAGCGCTTTGATGTGACCGAGCTGGACGCCCGGGTTCACCTTGGCCTTTCGCACCTGCAGGTAGATCTCCAGCAGGACGATCTTGAACCCCGGATCGACGAAGTCGCCTAGGAGCGCGAAGGCGTCCTTGCTTCGCACAAGTCGGATCTTTACGTCGACGCCGTTCAGCAGGTACCGGTTTTGCATGAACACGTCGACGTGCAGGCGTTCCAAAATGTCCAACTCGCGGCTGCCGTGTATGTTGTTGTGCCGATGCGCGTACCTGCCGTTGTTGTTCCCCGCCTCTCCATGCGCCCGGCGTTGTCCTTTTATCACAGGCCGGCCTCCAGCAGCGTGCGTTTGGCGTCGGATCCGTAGCTGAGCAGGGTCTCGATGTAGGCCCGGTACGGATACGTACTGGTCGACGACGTCACGAGCGTACCGTTCAGCGACACGTCGACTTGAATGAACATCGAATGCAGGAAATTGTTGACCGGGGCCACGACGGTGTCGTTCGCGAGATCGGTGCCGTCCCCCTTCACCACCTTGACGCGCACGTACAGTGTAGCGGTCGCCAAGTCCAGATAGTCGTCTCCGGAGCCCGGGACGAGAAACTCGATAGGGCCGCCCGCGTCGAGGGTCGTCAGCGGCTGGTGATCGATCCACTGGCCGCTCTCGATGCTCGTCTGCGTCGTCGAAACGCTGAACAGGTCCAGTTCGCTCTTTATACGTTCGCTCCTCGCACGACTGTCGATGCACGAACGCCATACTTCTTCTACGCGGGGAATACGTCATCGCTCGACGTGTGTACCTTTCGACGGCGCCTCTTCTTACTGGTCGTCGCCGGCGTGCCGGACGGTTTTATGCGTCGTCGTCGCTTTTTCGGCGGCGGCGGCGGCGGCGAGTTCAACAGCCCGTCGAGAACGTCGACGCCCGCCTCCTTCGCGCGTCGCTTTACCGACTGTTTCAAATTACCGCCGGCGACGACGTCCCGCACCACGCGCACGCCCGTATTGAGAGCACGCTTGCCCAGCGCCACGGCCCCTCTTTTGATGAGCGGCATGGCGCTTCGAAACAGGCTGCCGAAGAGATTGCCCAGGCCGTGTCGCCGCTGCGATCTGCCGCCGAAGAACACCGGCAGGTTGCCTCCGACCTGCCGAGTGTTGTATTCCTTGTACACCTTGCGGCCGCCTCTCGCTAGCGCCGCCATCGTCAGAACAGTTTTAACTTGCAGCGTCTGCTGTGAAGCGTCGTCACGACTTTTCCGTGCTCGAATGGTATCGGCTGACCGATTTCGTCTCTTATATCTAGCTCGATTGAATCGATTTGGCGACGCAGGTGCGGCACGTATTGGACGCGATCGAAGACGTTCGATACGATGAGCCCGTTCGAACAGTAGGCGGGCGCGGTTCGCAGAAGCGGGACGAATACGTCGCCGACGATGCGCGGTTCCGCGATGTCCGTGTACACGTAAATGGTGTCGACGACCCCGTTTATGTCCACCGTGTGGTCCCCCTCGTACTCGAAGGTGTACGCGGCGGGCATATCGTCGTCGTAGGTCGGCGCCACGAGACTCGCGATACGGTCCGACTCGAAGCCTAGTATTTTTTTCAGGTGGCTCCGAGGGGGTATGTTAAATTCGACGCCCGCCGATAGACGCAGCGTCATCCGGTTAGAGAAGGGGCTGTACTCCAGACGCGCCTTGACTCTATCGGTGCTCAGTCTCGTCAGTGTCTCGTTGATTTTGTGCATCAACTCGTAGGCACTGTTGTAAAAGCCGTGAAGGATGTTGCCCTGCCAGAGAATTTTACTCCCGTCCGCGGTGGTTTAAAGGCCCGCATCCCCCGACCCGCAAGCCAAGAACAAATAGCCGTCCTCTTCTCTCACGTTGTTCCAGCTATGTGTACTGTAGCGACACCAGCCCGCATTCCCACAGCCCCGACAGGTCGACCCGTTGCGGTAGATTTGTCGTGTAGTGCGTCAACGTGTTTTCGGGGTGCACCTTCATAGACGCGTTGCTCGGCAACGTAACGTAAAATTCAGACTATGTCATCGCGTCTCATAGACGGACTCGGTAGTAGGTAGCCGAGGCAGCTACTCAGCAGCACCGTCCACAGATTGGCGACGATAACCGTGTACAGGACGACGATCTGGCACAGGAAGATGATCTCGGCTTTAGGGCATTCGCTGCCGCAGAGACGCCACGGCACGTTCGTGACGGAGGAGTCATCGACAGCATCGGTCGCATCCACAGAGACGCATGAGTCGACGGCGGGTTCTTCGACAAATACGCCTGAGTTGACGGCGGTATTCGGCTGCATCGGCTGCTGCTGCTGTAGTCTCGACGGTGTTCATAACGTGGCTGCCGTCTGACGCTACGGTATCCTTCCTTGATCGCGCAGAAACGCCATGGAACGCGTTCGCCGACGGGGGTGGCGCCACGGTCGACGACGGTCGCCATTGGGAGCTCTGTCGACACAGCTGCGCCCGCCCTTTATCGTATAAGAAAACGAAGAAATTATCCAGCACTTCGCGTATCGCATCCAAGTCATCCCTTATAGTCCACTAGCGCCTTGGCGTCGATCCAGCTGTTGAACGAGGCCGGATAGCCGGACCATTTGACGAGCACCTCTTCACCCTTACCGCATCGTCGACGACGCCTCTTTAGAACAGCCTCCACCCGATATAGTTTATTCTTCGAGACGATTACCTTTTGTAGCTCCGGTTCGTAGAAGGTGCCGTCCAGTATCGTTCCGGCGTCGTCCATCAATCGGTAAACGGGAGGGTCGGACGGATGCGATTCTACGACGGTGAAGAGCTTTTCGCTCCAATTAACCATGTACCACTTCTTGAAGCGCCCCTTCGCCTTGCTGATGCGTACGCGGTTTCCATCTCGCAGTTTCGGCTTGTTTTTTTGACACTCTCCGCCGCCGTACAGCCGCTGCCACACGCTCTCCTGATTCGCGGCGTTGACGCTCGCCGGCGTCCTACCGATGCTTCGATGGTAGGCGTTGTTGTACGACCGCACAAAGTCCTGCAACGGCTCCACGTACCTCAGCGTCTGATGCCTCGTAAAATACCTCCACATGCGCGTCTTCAGCGTACGATTGAAGCGCTCCACGACACTCGCTTTGGTCTCCGTACTCGAGCGTACGGTTTTCATGTCGTCGTCCAGGCTACTCATCACACGCGACGTGGTCGTAGTCGATTGCGATAGTAACGGAAGTAGACGCTCCACCAACCGGGGGTCTACCAACGCCATCTTCTTTTCGTGCTGCATCAACCAATAGCCTGTCTGAGGAGGGGCAGAAAGGCGTTCGCCAAAGGTGCCAGCAGCGCCGCAGAAAAGCGCCCGACCCTGTCTGCAGGACGGCTCTCTTCTGTTTTATGGGTACTTTTTTCGACTTTAGCTTGCGCAAATGGTTTCTGTACTTTGGCAGCACTCTTTTTTGTTTCGCCGATAATTTCACGTTCCCGCTCAGAATGTTGTACACGCAGTAGCACAGACTACAGATGAGATCGGAATCCGCGTGGGTGATTACGGGTTTTCTCAGATCCGAATTCCTCTTGTATCTACGCAACAGCTGCAGGGCCAGAATGTGTATCTTCACGCGCTCTGTCATCCTGACGAATGACGTCGGCCGCGACACGCTCCTCTTTTTATACTCTCGTCGGCGCGTAGACGTACTGAATGCGATCGTCGGGAAAAATGTCCGTACGCAGGCGCATGGTTTCCAGTGTTTCCTGTTTCAGGTCCACCAGGAGGTAACCGTAGGCTGTTGACATGGCAATTTTGAAGGCCTCCATCATGTAGTTCGTTCTACCCGCATACATCTGTTTCGCTAGGTGACCTACTTGACCCGCGTCCCGAGGGCTCTTGAAGAGGACCATGTTCTGCGCGTTTAGGCTGATTGTGCGGTTTTCTTTCCCTTTCGGAAAGAGATTCTGCAGAAGCTGTACGACGGATGCGTTGCAGTGATGACTTTTTTAGTAAACAAGGTCGTGACCCGACTATCGGTCTCCTCCATATGGTCATCGAGTACTAGAAGCGTCCTCGTTTTGGCGTCTAGAAGCTTCGGATCCGGCAAACCGTCTACGAATTCTACACCGGCTGTCATAGAGTCGTAGGCGGTTTGCCACTGGCCGTAACACCACAGGATTTTCTCCGGCGGTGGCTCGATCATAGAGGCGGCGAACTTTAGCAGATGAGCGACAAAAGTAGTCTTGCCGCACCCCGTAGTGCCGGCCACTATACTCGTAAAAGGATGCTTCCACGTCCCTTCCATATCGAGGACTGGTGAGCGGAAAACGAACGATGACTTTTATTCGTTTATTCTATATTCACGATGCACCTCCATCAACAAATTGCCGAGCATGTTCTGACCTTCTTTATACCCGTGGGCGCAACCCCAAAAGGCTTCTTTCGACGGCACCCACTCCACTAATTCGGCGTCCCCGGTAGCCATTAGGGCGTCTTTGAACTTTTTCGAAGCCCCGAACTTACTCATCAACAGGCTCTTCATACACACGACTCTAACGGCGTCCCATTCGGCGCCCGTTCTCGTTTTCTTGATTCCGTAACTTCGTCGCTTCGCTATATAAGCCGAACACGCCGATTTGATGTACTCCGCGCTTGCATCGTCTTCATTAAACATCGCTTTTTTAAACTGGTAGGCGTGCTCGACAGATTTCAAACCCCGACCGTACGCCGCGATTCCACACGGATAAAAAATCGACAGGTACGGCATCGACCCTCCGAAACGTATAGGCGCCATACCGCTGATCTGCACTGACTACGCCTCACGCATAACCCTTATATATCCACATAACTCACTACCAATTTTCTCACTAGAGGCGCTAGTGCGTACTTTGTTTCATCTCAGTCACTAGAGGGCAACACACGCAGGGTAGCACTAGCCATATTAATTAGTACTAATTAGTATTCTCACTAGAGGGCGCGCACACCGTTCATTCATAAAATTATCAATCAAACTTTATTTATAAGTAAGCTGTCAGCTTTTTATAAGTAAGCTGTCATCGGAGGGCGCACACTTTCTCCCTCAATAAATAATAAAAAAACGTGCAAAACCCTTTGATGTTTCGCCGATTTCCTTTGATCTTAGGTCATGACCCGTCCAGTAAGCAACACAATAACTACTAACGCAGATGCCACCCTATATTTGAGAAAAGGACATGTTTCGTCCGCCCAGGACTCATCAGTGCAGCTAGGGTTTTCATGTGAAATGAATAACGACAAACATGTCAGACATGCTATTTTTTCTTGGATATTATTCCACGCATACCACTGCGTACCATCTCCTACCATTGTGCCATCTCACTAGTCAAATGGAACGATGGGCCTACTCAAGTTTGTACGTGCACAGCAGAATGTGGCTATTTTGTTAATTGTGGTGATTCCTTTTCCAACATTGACAAAGATAAAGTCAATTTAGTCAGGTTTCTTATGTATTTTCGTTCATTTGTTTTGGAGATTTGTAAACCTATACATTTTTGGAAACGGTATGATACAGTGAATCTGAAAACCAATGTATACATTTTTTAAAGGTATATATGGCAACCATCTTGGATTCTTAAAATGGTGGACACTGAAAACCTGTATTTCTCAATATTTCAGCTGCTAAACCACCGAACCTTTTGATTTTGGTGGTTAAACCTACATATTGAGGGGTAAGGAATCCAATAGGACCAATCACCTAAGACAGCCGACTACGACATGGAGTTCCACAGGGCAATGTTTTGTGCCCTCTGTTATTTTCTATAAACTGTGCTGATCTTTCCGACGTATTCGAGTTCGCTACCATGTCTACACTGATGACACCCAACTCTATGTCGACTTTCTACGAAACGATTCTGCGTTTGCCGGCGACCGGATATGCCGTTGTGTGACTGACGTGAAAGCATGGCTAGCGTAACGCTACCTGCTTTTGGACGAGGCGAAGACAGAGGCGATACTGTTTGCAGCACCAAACAACCGTGTTCCACAGCCACCGCCTCTTCCCATCGACGTATGCGGTTGCAACGTCAGCACTTCCGCCAACATACGTGACCTTGGAGTACAGCTAGACTCTACAATGTCGATGGCCGCACACATTAGCCGTACCTGTCGGGCTGCCTACGCTCAACTACGTGGCATAGCGCTAACACGACCATCTCTCCCGCTTTCAGCGTGCAAGTCGCTTAAACACTTGACTTCGATAACGCGGCCCTATACGGCATTACTGGAACCATCTTGCACCCACCAGAGATGGTCCAGCGATCAGCTGCGCGTGTCGTCCTCTGCTTACGTTGGCGTGACCAACACAGCATGACGGCGGCACTACGACAGCTGCATTGGCTACCTGTAGCGCAGGCTTACATGTGAATATGTTCTATGTCGTTTTCTTCGCTCAGCCGACCAGTTTCTCATGGTTGTTCCTAGAGTCAACATGGAACAACCTGTGTCGCAGCGAATTCAATTTAAACAGTTGACCTTGATGCACGGCGCTGTGTATGAAAACAATCCACAGTACCTTACCGACCGTATATGTGCATATGTTCCCTGTCGTTCTCGGCCGACCAGTTTCTCATGGTTGTTCCTAGAGTCAACATGGAACGGTACGGCCGACGCGCATTTTCATGTGCAGGTCCCACTCTCTGGAACTCTCGTCCACTAGAGCTAGGAAGCCAACGTGACTCTGGACGTTTTAGGAGACACCTGAAAACATTTCTCTTTAATCAAACTCGTAATTTATTGTATTTTTAAATACATACATTACATCTTAACGTTATATATGGCCCACATAATAATCGAAATGTGTAGTTGTGTTAGCATATGTAACCCATGTATGTTAATATTATAACGACAACGTAATGTATTCTTACATCATGTTTTAGTTTGTAAACACCCTGAATCTGCTTTGTAGAGATATATGGTGTATAAATAATTTTTATTTTATTTTATTTAAGCATTATGTATAATAAACATGTAGCATAGCGTATAAACACATGTGTTTCGTTCATTTTTTTAGATTTACAAAACTATATATTTTTGAAACGTTATGGTATAATGAATCTAAAAACCAATGTTTACATTTTTAAAATATTTGGCAGCCATCTTGTATTTTTTAAATTGTGGACACTGAAAACCTGTATTTCTCATTATATCGGCTAGTAGTGTATAAGATCATCTGGAGGGGTATCCAGAGGAGTTTTATGGTTATTTTTGAGTGATATTAGGGAGGTTTCGAAAGCCGCCCCCCTGAGCAAAGTGAGTAGTCACGTGACCGTATGTATGAGTGTATGTAGCGCACCCCTTGGCGGTTGAATGAGCAGCCATGGAAGTCGTATCGTGTATATGAAGAAGGAAAGACCGAAGAGTCTGTGTGTGTGTGTGTGTGTGTGTGTGTGTGTGTGTGTGTGTGTGTGTGTGTGTGTGTGTGTGTGTGTGTGTGTGTGTGTGCGTGTGTGAATAATGTTTATAAACCGTGTATATAAGATATATGAAACTTTAAAATATGTGATGTATGTATGTATGTATGTATGTATGTATGTATGAAGAATTAGTGCTAAGGGAATAACCGACAAAAACCACAGTTTGAAAGTTGATTAGGTTTTTAATAATGTGCGTTCGTCAACAACATGTTAGCATTCAAAAAGCACAGTTGAATAGTTTGTTAGCGTTCAACGATCTCAGTATCCCAATCTTCGACAACATCCTCCGCCGGTTAGCGTTCAACGATCTCAGCATCCCAATCTTCGACAACATCCTCCGCCGGGGAAGGAACAGGGTCTGTATCAAAGGGAGCCCGTGTCGCCAGGAGTTCGCGTAGTACGTGACAGAACAAGTATTAATGATTGTCGCGGAGGTCCTCTTCTCTGGAACATATATGAAAACTTTGAAAATATTGATATATATATATATATATATATGAATTATATTATGCGAAGTACAGCCGGGTGGAATAAGCCAGTGATGTAACCAGACACCGCGTACGGAATCGACATACGATAAAAGGGCAAGCTAGATCAACGGACTATGATACAATACGTAATGGAGACGTCTGCTGACGCGATCGGTAACCAAACACCGCATACCTAGTCGAAACGACAAGAGGTCAAGCGAGGTCAGCATACACATAGATAAGAAAGACTGTGTATATACATTGGAGAGAATGAGAAACGGGGTAAGAGAAAACATAAATAAGGTAGTAAAATATTGTTGTAATCGTTGAACACTCACGTGCAATCCTCAATACTGGAGTCACTGGAGACACTTCCTGTCAGACTCCAGGTATCAGCGTCGGTGGCACCGGCAGACCTGAAAGGTAATATAGATAACCGTGACACATAACGAACGCAAGCATAAGGAATAATAGAGGTGAGACGTCACAGGTAGTTTACGTGAAGAACACTGTGATTATTATTATAGTATGATATGTATAGGATATCTATCGAATGAAACAAAGAATATTAATAATAATAATAAAAGTACTTACATTTCGAGACCACGCCAGTCGTCACGCAGTTGCAACCAAGGTACCGACGACGGAGATATCGGTGACATAGAGCGCATCCACGTATCACGAAGACGCCATTCAGCGCGCAGTTGGTTCCAAGGTATCGACGACATAGTTGCGAATGAGATGATGTGAAGAATGTAACAAACGAGCTAGTATATATAGGATAGAGCATATGCACGCAGATATGAAGGCAACTTGTAAGACACACTGTAGCGTGGAAAAATACCGGTGTATGAAAAGCTGAAGACCCAGGGACGTATGGCATCATCGTCTAGGGGTATCACGTGGCCGATGCCTGGTTATGTAGCCAGCAATGTGGCGTTATGGAAAATTTCACTGTAGTAAAGTACAAACCAATATCAGTCATATGACAGAAGGAGGACCCTGCGATAAGCGCATGATGTGCGAAGTGCGACTAGACGACAATGCGCCTTATCAGAACGCTAACAATACAGACGGGGGAAAAGAACTCTGTGAGTGGTCAGCGATGAAACATATGGTGGTCAAGAGCTTGGATATACAATTCAGGGGTGCTGGTCACTTCCTATCGAATTTCCATCCATGCAATATACACATATAGGGCGAAGACTTTTCTTGTGCAGAAGCAGCCTATCAGTTTAAAAAAGCCAGACATTTTCACGATGAGAACACAGCGAGAAAGATTCAGACTGCACGCAGCGGAATACAGGCGAAATACTGGAGTAAAAACATTCGGTGGACACCGGATCGAACTGCTACATGGCTATCACAACGTCGAGGCGTGATGCACGCTGTAGTAGCCGTGAAGTTTCGTGCCTCTAAACTACGGCAACGCTTGCTGGCTACAGGTGACGCACGACTTATTGAGAATGTACCCAGTGCGGAAGGGTATTGGGGTAAGAGTTCAAAGCGTAACGAAGCAGGTAAGAATATACTCGGTGTGATTCTTATGCAGGTGAGAGACTTCGTTAGGCAGTGCTAAGGCGTCCATTAAAAAACAGACAGTCAGCCACACGGTGACAGAGTACGGGAGAGCGAGAGATAAAGTCACGCGCCCGATAAGACGCGAACACCCAGGGGCGCGTGATGGCATTGTCTACGGTCACGTGGTCGATGCCTGGAGGGAATGATTATGTATATAAACCCAGGGTAAATCCAACAGGACAAACATTCTCTCTCCGACTCGCTGCTGCCGCTCTCGACTTCACTTCACTGCTCAACAAGATGGCGACGCCCAATGTCAACTCCGAGGAAATGCTTCTGTCAGAACTCGAACAAGTAAGTGACGGAACGTACGCATTTGTTCGCCCACTGACACTAGTAACATGTGCTCTGTCAGCTGAATGTGTATGCTACCCGGCATGTCGTATATGTTATCTGAAAGTCCTTCGTCTTGAAATGACGAAGGGGGGCTACCATAGCGTCAGTACATGTTCTGTGCACGGCCGTCAGAAGGGTAATCCTGTTTACAAGTATGCTACGGGTATGCTTTTTGCCGATCGCAAGGGGAATGAAATGTGGGCCACAGGATTTGATCGTCTAGTCCAGGGGGCCGTGGGGGGAATGACAACAAGCAACTATATGGCGCTTAAACCCGGCGAAGAACGCTACGAGGCATTGAATGTCCTACGTGGCAAACGGGCTAGGGTGACAATTAGAAAGTCGACAAAGGGAGACTATCGAAACTACACCGTGATTGGACTGGAAATAATCCAGTCGGAAGAGGTGCCAACTGACAGTGACTTACTGGAAATAATCCAGTCGGAAGAGGCGCCAACTGACAGTGACTTGCCACCTGACAGTGATGAATGATGTGTGTGTGTCTGTCTATTTGACACTTTCCTCTGTCGTGTGTTGTAGACCCCTCCTTGGTCAACACCGATCCCATCGCCTTATACCGTGCGTGGGGTGAAACGCCGACTGTCTGAAGACATTGATGAGGCAAGTGTAATCTGTGTGGGGTCATGTTCTTGGTCTAGTGATCAGGATGACGATTATATTGCTAATGTTTGTGATTTTGATACTGATTGGGCTGATGATGTTGACCATGACGACGGTCGGAGGCGTAGTGAATTACAGGAGGCGGTAGAGAAGGTGAATGTCATTCAGAAGCGTGCAGACCAAATGATAGATGACGGTCTATTTATGGCCACTATAACCGCTGCTTGCTCTCGCCAGGCAGCCGACGCACTGAGTCGTCGCTATGCGAACGTTCACGAAGACGTGTACAAAGTGGATCGCGTGCGTATATATCATAGCTTTGATATGGTAGTATCCGAGCTGGTATGCGTAGCGCGCACACCGTGGTTTGCTCGTGATGTCGTAGCACGGGTGAAAGCGAGTCTACATACCCGCGGTATAACCGTGTCGGATGAGAAGGAAGACGAAGCACTCACACCGAAGGAGGCACTACCCTGGGACCAACAAGACGACACGGGGGAGGAAAGGCAGATCTGGTACACCGAGCTGTGCGCAGTAGCACGCGATGCTATCGTTCGTTTCATAAGCAACGAACTGTGGCGCACGTTCGAAGGTGAGTCAAACGTCATCTACCTGGTGCGTAGTGACCTGATCCAAGGCAATTTGAGATATGCAGTACACCATTACAGGTTTATGGTGAGCACACCGGAGTGGTCACGTGACGTCGTATCACGTGTGCAAGCCATCCTGCGAACACGTGGTATATCACTGTTGGACGAAAAAACACCCTGCTAATGTTGTTGTTTTGTTGACAGGTCACCGATGCTCCCTCTAGTGGACTGGAGCTCATTCAAAAGTCGTATGCCCAGAACCCGCTAGAGTGGGCGCCACGAAAACGTCGCCGCCACCACACCCCCATGCCGCTGCGACAGGCCCTACTCACCCAGCTACACGAGCAGCAGCAGCACAACTCATCTCCACTACTGGAGATGACATGTGTAGACACTTCACCCCCATCCTCCACCGAAGCAGCGTCATCATCATTCTCACTGGACATGACATGCGAGAAGGATAATGACTATGACGTCACCATGACCGCCTCCGAGTATGAGACTCTCCGGAGGGACAACTCGACACTCAACATTGCCTACGACGGCCACATCGTATGGTCAAAAACCGCAACATCGATCCCGTGGGCCTACTCGGCTCCATTCGATAGTGTGAGGCACCTCGAACTAAATATAGAGTCCCTAGCGGGGATACTCTTTGCTACGCAGAGATGTAGCCTAGACGTGGCCGTGTGCACGATGTGTGACGAAATCGCACGTAATGTCACGCGCGACGAACACGTCGCCTACATATTTAATAGCCTCCAGAAGCGCCTGCAGTGACTACAAGAGGAAATGCGCCCCTACGCTATAGCTGGGGTTATAGGCGCCGCTTGTCTGTTACTGCAGGTGCTTAGCTTTGCTTTCAAGTACTTTGTATTACTCACTTTTATTTGCCTTTCGCTTTTATTGTATATTCAATGAATAAAGATGGTATGTAATCCAGGATTCCGGTGTCTGTTGTTCTTGTCACCTTCATAGCTCGTTGCGATCGGTGAATACATACACGCACACTCATACAACTCACGCCTCTTATGACGTCACACAGTGTAGGATATATATATATATATACACGTACAAGGATCTCCCATCCTTC
>JAHLWY010002288.1:0-12778 GCA_020002185.1 Paraescarpia echinospica | reverse complement strand
GTTTATCTAGTTATATGTGTAGCTTGATATCAGTCTAGCCTTCGTGAAGATTTGTATCATGCAGGAAATCAATTTGGGGTAAGACCACATTACTGATCCGTCCGCGCAAACAGTGCACTTGAAAATACCGTTTTGGTGTGATATGCGTGAATTTTGTTCGATCACTTTGTGATGGGACACGTTTCTTTCGAGAATACTGAATGTACTACTGCATTAGATAAGATAAAACATCAAATGGGAATGAGTTTTCACACGTATAACTTATTTACTATTTTCTTGTAACTTACCTGACGGAGATGAAACGGTAACATACATTCCCCTTTGCGGTTAATCTATTTATATGTGTAGCTTGATATCAGTCTAGCCTTCGTGAAGATTTGTAACATGCAGGACATCAATTTGGGGTAAGACCACTTTACTGATCCGTCCGCGCAAAGAGTGCACTTGAAAATACCGTTTTGTTGTGATATGCGTGAATTTTTTTCGATAACTGTTTGATGGGACACGTTTGTTCCGAGAATACTGGATGTACTACGGCATTAGACAAGATAAAACATCAAATGGGAATGAGTTTTCACAACTATAAATTACGTACTATTTTCTTGTAATTTACGTGACGGAATTGATAGGGTAACATATATTCCCCTTTGCGGTTAATCTATTTATATGTGTAGCTTGATATCAGTCTAGCCTTCGTGAAGATTTGTAACATGCAGGACATCAATTTGGGGTAAGACCATTATTTCCATCCATCCTGCCAGAAGTGCAATTTGAAAATACCTCGTTTTGGTGGATATGCGTGAATTTGTTCGATCATTTTCAGATGTGGACACGTTTGTTTCTGGAGAATACTGATGTACTCGTCACGGCGCATGTTCGCATCTGTTCGGAAACACCTTCAAACCCATAAATCCGCTGCACGTATTTCTGCTTGTAACTTACGTGACGGAGATGAAAGGGTAACATACATTCCCCTTTGCGGTTAATCTAGTTATATATGTAGCCTGATATCAGTCTAGCCTTCGTGAAAAATTGTAACATGCAGGTCATTAATTTGGGGAAAGACCACATTACTGATCCGTCCGCGCAAAGAGTGCACTTGAAAATACCGTTTTGTTGTGATATGCGTGAATTTGTTTCGATCACTTTGTGATGGGACACGTTTCTTTCGAGAATACTGGATGTACTACTGCATTAGACAAGATAAAACATCAAATGGGAATGAGTTTTCACATCTATAACTTACGTACTATTTTCTTGTAACTTACCTGACGGAGATGAAAGGGTAACATACATTCCCCTTTGCGGTTAATCTAGTTATATATGTAGCCTGATATCAGTCTAGCCTTCGTGAAAAATTGTAACATGCAGGTCATCAATTTGGGGAAAGACCACATTACTGATCCGTCCGCGTAAAGAGTGCACTTGAAAATACCGTTTTGGTGTGATATGTGTGAATGTTTTTTGAACACTTTGTGATGGGACACGTTTGTTTCGAGAATACTGGAAGTACTACTGCATTAAACAAGATAAAACATAAAATGGGAATGAGTTTTCACAACTATAACTTACGTATTATTTTCTTGTAACTTACGTGACGGAGATGAAATGGTATCAAACATTCCCCTTTGCGGTTAATCTAGTTATATGTGTAGATTGATATCAGTCTAGCCTTCGTGAAGATTTGTAACATGCAGGACATCAATTTGGGGTAAGACCACATTACTGATCCGTCCGTGCAAAGAGTGCACTTGAAAGTACCGTTTTGGTGTGATATGCGTGTATTTTTTTCTAACACTTTGTGATGGGACACGTTTGTTTCGAGAATACTGAATGTACTACTGCATTAGAAAAGATAAAACATCAAATGGGAATGAGTTTTCACACCTATAACTTACGTACTATTTTCTTGTAACTTACGTGACGGAGATGAAAGGGTAACATACATTCCCCTTTGCGGTTAATCTAGTTATATGTGTAGGTTGATATCAGTCTAACCTTCTTGAAGATTTGTAACATGCAGGACATCAATTTGGGGTAAGACCACATTACTGATCCGTCCGCGCAAAGAGTGCACTTGAAAACACCGTTTTGGTGTGATATGCGTGAATTTTGTTCGATCACTTTGTGATGGGACACGTTTGTTTCGAGAATACTGAATGTACTACTGCATTAGACAAGATAAAACATCAAATGGGAATGAGTTTTCACACCTATAACTTACGTACTATTTTCTTGTAACTTACGTGACGGAGATGAAAGGGTAACATACATTCCCCTTTGCGGTTAATCTAGTTATATGTGTAGCTTGATATCAGTCTAGCCTTCGTGAAGATTTGTAACATGCAGGACATCAATTTGGGGTAAGACCACTTTACTGATCCGTCCGCGCAAAGAGTGCACTTGAAAATACCGTTTTGTTGTGATATGCGTGAATTTTTTTCGATAACTGTTTGATGGGACACGTTTGTTCCGAGAATACTGGATGTACTACGGCATTAGACAAGATAAAACATCAAATGGGAATGAGTTTTCACAACTATAAATTACGTACTATTTTCTTGTAATTTACGTGACGGAATTGATAGGGTAACATATATTCCCCTTTGCGGTTAATCTATTTATATGTGTAGCTTGATATCAGTCTAGCCTTCGTGAAGATTTGTAACATGCAGGACATCAATTTGGGGTAAGACCACATTACTGATCCGTCCGCGCAAAGAGTGCACTTGAAAATACCGTTTTGTTGTGATATGCGTGAATTTTGTTCGATCACTTTGTGATGGGACACGTTTGTTTCGAGAATACTGAATGTACTACTGCATTAGAAAAGATAAAACATCAAATCGGAATGAGTTTTCACACCTATAACTTACGTACTATTTTCTTGTAACTTACGTGACGGAGATGAAAGGGTAACATACATTCCCCTTTGCGGTTAATCTAATTATATGTGTAGCTTGATATCAGTCTAGCCTTCGTGAAGATTTGTAACATGCAGGACATCAATTTGGGGTAAGAACCCATTACTGATCCGTCCGTGCAAAGAGTGCACTTGAAAGTTCCGTTTTGGTGTGATATGCGTGTATTTTTTTCTAACACTTTGTGATGGGACACGTTTGTTTCGAGAATACTGAATGTACTACTGCATTAGAAAAGATAAAACATCAAATCGGAATGAGTTTTCACACCTATAACTTACGTACTATTTTCTTGTAACTTCCGTGACGGAGATGAAAGGGTAACATACATTCCCCTTTGCGGTTAATCTAATTACATGTGTAGCTTGATATCAGTCTAGCCTTCGTGAAGATTTGTAACATGCAGGACATAAATTTGGGGTACGACTACATTACTGATCCGTCCGCGCAAAGAGTGCACTTGAAAATACCGTTTTGGTGTGATATGCGTGAATTTTTTTCGATCACTTTGTGATGGGACACGTTTGTTTCGAGAATACTGGATGTACTACTGCATTAGACAAGATAAAACATCAAATGGGAATGAGTTTTCACACCTATAACTTACGTACTATTTTCTTGTAACTTACGTGACGGAGATGAAAGGGTAACATACACTCCCCTTTGAGGTTAATCTAGTTATATGTGTAGCTTGATATCAGTCTAACCTTCGTGAAGATTTGTAACATGCAGGACATCAATTTGGGGTAAGACCACATTACAGATCCGTCCGCGCAAAGAGTGCACTTGAAAATACCGTTTTGGTGTGATATGCGTGAATTTTGTCTGATCACTTTGTGATGGGACACGTTTGTTTCGAGAATACTGAATGTACTACTGCATTAGACAAGATAAAACATCAAATGGGAATGAGTTTTCACACCTATAACTAACGTACTATTTTCTTGTAACTTACGTGACGGAGATGAAAGGGTAACATACATTCCCCTTTGCGGTTAATCTAGTTATATGTGTAGCTTGATATCAGTCTAACCTTCGTGAAGATTTGTAACATGCAGGACATCAATTTGGGGTAAGACCACATTACTGATCCGTCCGCGCAATGAGTGCACTTGAAAATACCGTTTTGGTGTGATATGCGAGAATTTGTTTCGATCACTTTGTGATGGGACACGTTTGTTTCGAGAATACTTGATGTACTACTTCATTATACAAGATAAAACATCAAATGGGAATGAATTTTCAAACCTATAACTTACGTACTATTTTGTTGTAACTTACGCGACGGAGATGAAAGGGTAACATACATTCCCCTTTGCGTTTAGTCTAGTTATATGTGTAGCCTGATATCAGTCTAGCCTTCGTGAAAAATTGTAACATGCAGGTCATCAATTTGGGGAAAGACCACATTACTGATCCGTCCGCGCAAAGAGTGCATTTGAAAATACCGTTTTGTTGTGATATGCGTGAATTTTTTTCGATCACTTTGTGATGGGACACGTTTGTTTCGAGAATACTGATTGTACTACTGCATTAGATAAGACAAAACATCAAATGGGAATGACTTTTCACACGTATAACTTACGTACTATTTTCTTGTAACTTACCTGACGGAGATGAAAGGGTAACATACATTCCCCTTTGCGGTTAATCTAGTTATATATGTAGCCTGATATCAGTCTAGCCTTCGTGAAAAATTGTAACATGCAGGTCATCAATTTGGGGAAAGACCACATTACTGATCCGTCCGCGCAAAGAGTGCACTTGAAAATACCGTTTTGTTGTGATATGCGTGAATTTTTTTCGATCACTTTGTGATGGGACACGTTTGTTTCGAGAATACTGGAAGTACTACTGCATTATACAAGATAAAACATAAAATGGGAATGAGTTTTAACAACTATAACTTACGTACTATTTTCTTGTAACTTACGTGACGGAGATGAAATGGTATCAAACATTCCCCTTTGCGGTTAATCTAGTTATATGTGTAGCTTGATATCAGTCTAGCCTTCGTGAAGATTTGTAACATGCAGGACATCAATTTGGGGTAAGAACCCATTACTGATCCGTCCGTGCAAAGAGTGCACTTGAAAGTTCCGTTTTGGTGTGATATGCGTGTATTTTTCTAACTTGCTTTGTGATGGGACACACGTTTGTTTCGAGAATACGTTTATTTACTACTGCATTAGAAAGATAAAACATCATATCGGAATGAGTTTTCCACGCCTATAACTTACATTACTATTTTCTTGTAACTTACGTGACGGAGATGAAAGGGTAACATTCATTCCCAACTTGCGGTTAATCTAATTACATATTCTTCAGCTTGATATCAGTCTAGCCTTCGTGAAGATTTGTAACATGCAGGACATAAATTTGAGATTTTGACCGCTGCTGATCCCGTCCGCGCAAAGAGTGCTTGAAAATACCGTTTTGGTGTGATATGCGTGAATTTTTCGATCACTTTTGTGATGGGACACGTTTGTTTCGAGAATGCTGGATGTACTACTGCATTATACAGATAAAACATCAAATGGGAATGAGTTTTCACAACTATAAATTACGTACTATTTTCTTGTAACTTACCTGACGGAGATGAAAGGGTAACATACATTCCCCTTTGCGGTTAATCTAGTTATATGTGTAGCTTGATATCAGTCTAGCCTTCGTGAAGATTTGTAACATGCAGGACATCAATTTGGGGTAAGACCACATTACTGATCCGTCCGTGCAAACAGTGCACTTGAAAATACCGTTTTGGTGTGATATGCGTGAATTTTGTTCGATCACTTTGTGATGGGACACGTTTCTTTCGAGAATACTGAATGTACTACTGCATTAGATAAGATAAAACATCAAATGGGAATGAGTTTTCACAACTATAAATTACGTACTATTTTCTTGTAACTTACCTGACGGAGATGAAAGGGTAACATACATTCCCCTTTGCGGTTAATCTATTTATATGTGTAGCTTCATATCAGTCTAGCCTTCCTGAAGATTTGTAACATGCAGGACATCAATTTGGGGTAAGACCACATTACTGATCCGTCCGCGCAATGAGTGCACTTGAAAATACCGTTTTGGTGTGATATGCGAGAATTTGTTTCGATCACTTTGTGATGGGACACGTTTGTTTCGAGAATACTTGATGTACTACTTCATTATACAAGATAAAACATCAAATGGGAATGAATTTTCAAACCTATAACTTACGTACTATTTTGATGTAACTTACGTGACGGAGATGAAAGGGTAACATACATTCCCCTTTGCGTTTAGTCTAGTTATATGTGTAGCCTGATATCAGTCTAGCCTTCGTGAAAAATTGTAACATGCAGGTCATCAATTTGGGGAAAGACCACATTACTGATCCGTCCGCGCAAAGAGTGCATTTGAAAATACCGTTTTGTTGTGATATGCGTGAATTTTTTTCGATCACTTTGTGATGGGACACGTTTGTTTCGAGAATACTGATTGTACTACTGCATTAGATAAGACAAAACATCAAATGGGAATGACTTTTCACACGTATAACTTACGTACTATTTTCTTGTAACTTACCTGACGGAGATGAAAGGGTAACATACATTCCCCTTTGCGGTTAATCTAGTTATATATGTTGCCTGATATCAGTCTAGCCTTCGTGAAAAATTGTAACATGCAGTTAATTAATTTGGGGAAAGACCACATTACTGATCCGTCCGCGCAAAGAGTGCACTTGAAAATACCGTTTTGTTGTGATATGCGTGAATTTTTTTCGATCACTTTGTGATGGGACACGTTTGTTTCGAGAATACTGGAAGTACTACTGCATTAAACAAGATAAAACATAAAATGGGAATGAGTTTTCACAACTATAACTTACGTACTATTTTCTTGTAACTTACGTGACGGAGATGAAATGGTATCAAACATTCCCCTTTGCGGTTAATCTAGTTAAATGTGTAGCTTGATATCAGTCTAGCCTTCGTGAAGATTTGTAACATGCAGGACATCAATTTGGGGTAAGAACCCATTACTGATCCGTCCGTGCAAAGAGTGCACTTGAAAGTTCCGTTTTGGTGTGATATGCGTGTATTTTTTTCTAACACTTTGTGATGGGACACGTTTGTTTCGAGAATACTGAATGTACTACTGCATTAGAAAAGATAAAACATCAAATGGGAATGAGTTTTCACACCTATAACTTACGTACTATTTTCTTGTAACTTACGTGACGGAGATGAAAGGGTAACATACATTCCCCTTTGCGGTTAATCTAATTACATGTGTAGCTTGATATCAGTCTAGCCTTCGTGAAGATTTGTAACATGCAGGACATAAATTTGGGGTACGACTACATTACTGATCCGTCCGCGCAAAGAGTGCACTTGAAAATACCGTTTTGGTGTGATATGCGTGAATTGTTTTCGATCACTTTGTGATGGGACACGTTTGTTTCGAGAATACTGGATGTACTACTGCATTAGACAAGATAAAACATCAAATGGGAATGAGTTTTCACAACTATAAATTACGTACTATTTTCTTGTAACTTACGTGACGGAGATGAAAGGGTAACATACATTCCCCTTTGCAGTTTATCTAGTTATATGTGTAGCTTGATATCAGTCTAGCCTTCGTGAAGATTTGTATCATGCAGGACATCAATTTGGGGTAAGACCACATTACTGATCCGTCCGTGCAAACAGTGCACTTGAAAATACCGTTTTGGTGTGATATGCGTGAATTTTGTTCGATCACTTTGTGATGGGACACGTTTCTTTCGAGAATACTGAATGTACTACTGCATTAGATAAGATAAAACATCAAATGGGAATGAGTTTTCACAACTATAAATTACGTACTATTTTCTTGTAACTTACCTGACGGAGATGAAAGGGTAACATACATTCCCCTTTGCGGTTAATCTATTTATATGTGTAGCTTGATATCAGTCTAGCCTTCCTGAAGATTTGTAACATGCAGGACATCAATTTGGGGTAAGACCACATTACTGATCCGTCCGCGCAATGAGTGCACTTGAAAATACCGTTTTGGTGTGATATGCGAGAATTTGTTTCGATCACTTTGTGATGGGACACGTTTGTTTCGAGAATACTTGATGTACTACTTCATTATACAAGATAAAACATCAAATGGGAATGAATTTTCAAACCTATAACTTACGTACTATTTTGTTGTAACTTACGTGACGGAGATGAAAGGGTAACATACATTCCCCTTTGCGTTCAGTCTAGTTATATGTGTAGCCTGATATCAGTCTAGCCTTCGTGAAAAATTGTAACATGCAGGTCATCAATTTGGGGAAAGACCACATTACTGATCCGTCCGCGCAAAGAGTGCACTTGAAAATACCGTTTTGTTGTGATATGCGTGAATTTTTTTCGATCACTTTGTGATGGGACACGTTTCTTTCGAGAATACTGAATGTACTACTGCATTAGATACGATAAAACATCAAATGGGAATGACTTTTCACAACTATAAATTACGTACTATTTTCTTGTAACTTACCTGACGGAGATGAAAGGGTAACATACATTCCCCTTTGCGGTTAATCTATTTATATGTGTAGCTTGATATCAGTCTAGCCTTCCTGAAGATTTGTAACATGCAGGACATCAAATGGGAATTGAATTTTCAAACCTATAACTTACGTACTATTTTGTTGTAACTTACGTGACGGAGATGAAAGGGTAACATACATTCCCCTTTGCGTTTAGTCTAGTTATATGTGTAGCCTGATATCAGTCTAGCCTTCGTGAAAAATTGTAACATGCAGGTCATCAATTTGGGGAAAGACCACATTACTGATCCGTTCCTCGCAAAGAGTGCACTTGAAAATACCGTTTTGGTGTGATATGCGTGAATTTTTTTCGATCACTTTGTGATGGGACACGTTTGTTTCGAGAATACTGAATGTACTACTGCATTAGATAAGATAAAACATCAAATAGGAATGATTTTTCACACGTATAACTTACGTACTATTTTCTTGTAACTTACCTGACGGAGATGAAAGGGTAACATACATTCCCCTTTGCGGTTAATCTAGTTATATGTGTAGCTTGATATAAGTATACTAACTTCGTACTATTTTCTTGTAACTTACCTGACGGAGATGAAAGGGTAACATACATTCCCCTTTGCGGTTAATCTAGTTATATGTGTAGCTTGATATAAGTCTAGCCTTCGTGAAGATTTGTAACATGCAGGACATCAATTTGGGGTAAGACCACGTTTCTGATCCGTCCGCGCAAAGAGTGCACTTGAAAATACCGTTTTGGTGTGATATGTGTGAATTTTTTTTGAACACTTTGTGATGGGACACGTTTGTTTCGAGAATACTGGATGTACTACTGCATTAAACAAGATAAAACATAAAATGGGAATGAGTTTTCACAACTATAACTTACGTACTATTTTCTTGTAACTTACGTGACGGAGATGAAATGGTATCAAACATTCCCCTTTGCGGTTAATCTAGTTATATGTGTAGCTTGATATCAGTCTAGCCTTCGTGAAGATTTGTAACATGCAGGACATCAATTTGGGGTAAGACCACATTACTGATCCGTTCGTGCAAAGAGTGCACTTGAAAGTACCGTTTTGGTGTGATATGCGTGTATTTTTTTCTAACACTTTGTGATCGGACACGTTTGTTTCGAGAATACTGAATGTACTACTGCATTAGAAAAGATAAAACATCAAATTGGAATGAGTTTTCACACCTATAACTTACGTACTATTTTCTTGTAACTTACGTGACGGAGATGAAAGGGTAACATACATTCCCCTTTGCGGTTAATCTAATTACATGTGTAGCTTGATATCAGTCTAGCCTTCGTGAAGATTTGTAACATGCAGGACATAAATTTGGGGTACGACTACATTACTGATCCGTCCGCGCAAAGAGTGCACTTGAAAATACCGTTTTGGTGTGATATGCGTGAATTTTTTTCGATCACTTTGTGATGGGACACGTTTGTTTCGAGAATACTGGATGTACTACTGCATTAGACAAGATAAAACATCAAATGGGAATGAGTTTTCACACCTATAACTTACGTACTATTTTCTTGTAACTTACGTGACGGAGATGAAAGGGTAACATACATTCCCCTTTGCGGTTAATCTAGTAATATGTGTAGCTTGATATCAGTCTAGTCTTCTTGAAGATTTGTAACATGCAGGACATCAATTTGGGGTAAGACCACATTACTGATCCGTCCGCGCAAAGAGTGCACTTGAAAATACCGTTTTGGTGTGATATGCGTGAATTTTTTTCGATCACTTTGATGGGACACGTTTGTTTCGAGTATACTGAATGTACTACTGCATTAGACAAGATAAAACATCAAATGGGAATGAGTTTTCACACCTATAACTTACGTACTATGTTCTTGTAACTTACGTGACGGAGATGAAAGGGTAACATACATTCCCCTTTGCGGTTAATCTAGTTATATGTGTAGCTTGATATCAGTCTAGCCTTCGTGAAGATTTGTAACATGCAGGACATCAATTTGGGGTAAGACCACATTACTGATCCGTCCGCGCAAACAGTGCACTTGAAAATACCGTTTTGGTGTGATATGCGTGAAATTTGTTCGATCACTTTGTGATGGGACACGTTTCTTTCGAGAATACTGAATGTACTACTGCATTAGATAAGATAAAACATCAAATGGGAATGAGTTTTCACACGTATAACTTATTTACTATTTTCTTGTAACTTACCTGACGGAGATGAAAGGGTAACATACATTCCCCTTTGCGGTTAATCTATTTATATGTGTAGCTTGATATCAGTCTAGCCTTCGTGAAGATTTGTAACATGCAGGACATCAATTTGGGGTAAGACCACTTTACTGATCCGTCCGCGCAAAGAGTGCACTTGAAAATACCGTTTTGTTGTGATATGCGTTAATTTGTTTCGATCACTTTTTGATGGGACAGGTTTGTTTCGAGAATACTGCATATACTACTGCATTAGACAAGATAAAACATCAAATGGGAATGAGTTTTCACAACTATAAATTACGTACTATTTTCTTGTAATTTACGTGACGGAATTGAAAGGGTAACATATATTCCCCTTTGCGGTTAATCTATTTATATGTGTAGCTTGATATCAGTCTATCCTTCCTGAAGATTTGTAACATGCAGGACATCAATTTGGGGTAAGACCACATTACTGATCCGTCCGCGCAATGAATGCACTTGAAAATACCGTTTTGGTGTGATATGCGTGAAATTGTTTCGATCATTTTGTGATGGGACACGTTTGTTTCGAGAATACTTGATGTACTACTTCATTATACAAGATAAAACATCAAATGGGAATGAATTTTCAAACCTATAACTTACGTACTATTTTGTTGTAACTTACGTGACGGAGATGAAAGGGTAACATACATTCCCCTTTGCGTTCAGTCTAGTTATATGTGTAGCATGATATCAGTCTAGCCTTCGTGAAAAATTGTAACATGCAGGTCATCAATTTGGGGAAAGACCACATTGCTGATCCGTCCGCGCAAAGAGTGCACTTGAAAATACCGTTTTGTTGTGATATGCGTGAATTTTGTTCGATCACTTTGTGATGGGACACGTTTGTTTCGAGAATACTGATTGTACTACTGCATTAGATAAGATAAAACATCAAATGGGAATGACTTTTCACACGTATAACTTACGTACTATTTTCTTGTAACTTACCTGACGGAGATGAAAGGGTAACATACATTCCCCTTTGCGGTTAATCTAGTTATATATGTAGCCTGATATCAGTCTAGCCTTCGTGAAAAATTGTAACATGCAGGTCATTAATTTGGGGAAAGACCACATTACTGATCCGTCCGCGCAAAGAGTGCACTTGAAAATACCGTTTTGGTGTGATATGCGTGAATTTTTTTCGATCACTTTCTGATGGGACACTTTTGTTTCGAGAATACTGAATGTACTACTGCATTAGACAAGATAAAACATCAAATGGGAATGAGTTTTCACACCCATAACTTACGTACTATTTTCTTGTAACTTACGTGACGGAGATGAAAGGGTAACATACATTCCCCTTTACGGTTAATCTAGTTATATGTGTAGCTTGATATCAGTCTAGCCTTCGTGAAGATTTGTAACATGCAGGACATCAATTTGGGGTAAGACCACATTACTGATCCGTCCGCGCAAAGAGTGCACTTGAAAATACCGTTATGGTGTGATATGCGTGGATTTTCTTCGATCACTTTGTGATGGGACACGTTTGTTTCGAGAATACTGAATGTACTACTGCATTAGACAAGATAAAACATCAAATGGGAATGAGTTTTCACACCTATAACTTACGTTCTATTTTTTTGTAACTTACGTGACGGAGCTGAAAGGGTAACATACATTCCCCTTTGCAGTTTATCTAGTTATATGTGTAGCTTGATATCAGTCTAACCTTC
The DNA here is from genome assembly GCA_020002185.1 of Paraescarpia echinospica. Lineage (NCBI taxonomy): Eukaryota > Metazoa > Annelida > Polychaeta > Sabellida > Siboglinidae > Paraescarpia > Paraescarpia echinospica. The sequence continues at coordinate 396 of JAHLWY010002288.1, read as the reverse complement.
GTGAAGATTTGTAACATGCAGGACATCAATTTGGGGTAAGGCGACATTACTGATCCGTCCGCGCAAAGAGTGCACTTGAAAATACCGTTTTGGTGTGATATGCGTGAATTTTTTTTTATCACTTTGTGATGGGACACGTTTGTTTCGAGAATACTGAATGTACTACTGCATTAGACAAGATAAAACATCAAATGGGAATGAGTTTTCACACCTATAACTTACGTACTATTTTCTTGTAACTTACGTGACGGAGATGAAAGGGTAACATACATTCCCCTTTGCGGTTAATCTAGTTATATGTGTAGCTTGATATCAGTCTAGCCTTCGTGAAGATTTGTAACATGCAGGACATCAATTTGGGGTAAGACCACATTACTGATCCGGTCGCGCAAAGAG
>JAHLWY010002287.1:0-12781 GCA_020002185.1 Paraescarpia echinospica | reverse complement strand
AGCATTAGCCAGCAGTTGAGTTCTCACATACATACACTGACCAAAGCAATAGCCAGCAGGTGAGTTCACACATACGTACACTGACCACAGCAATAGCCAGCAGTTGAGTTCACACATTCGTACATACACTGACCACAGCAATAGCCAGCAGTTGAGTTCACACATACGTACATACACTGACCACAGCATTAGCCAGCAATTGAGTTCTCACATACATACACTGACCACAACAGTAGCCAGCAGTTGAGTTCACACATACGTACATACACTGACCACAACAATAGCCAGCAGTTGAGTTCAAACATACATACACTGACCACAATAGCAGCCTGCAGTTGAGTTCACACCTACATACATACACTGACCATAGCAGTAGCCAGCAGTTGAGTTTTCATATACATTCACTGACCACAGCAATAGCCAGCAGTTCAGTTCACACATACATACATACATACATACACTGACCAAAGCAATAGCAAGTATATGAGTTCTCACAAACATACACTGACCACAGCAATAGCCAGCAGTTGAGTTCTCACATACAAACCCTTACCACAGCAATAGCCAGCAGTTGAGTTCTCACATACATACAATGAACACAGGAATAGCCAGCAGTTGAGTTCACACATACATACACTGACCACAGCAATAGCCAGCAGTTGAGTTCACACATACATACACTGATTACAGCAATAGCCAGCAGTTGAGTTCACACATACGTACATACACTGACCACAGCATTAGCCAGCAATTGAGTTCTCACATACATACACTGACCACAACAGTAGCCAGCAGTTGATTTCACACATACGTACATACACTGACCACAGCAATAGCCAGCAGTTGAGTTCTAACATACATACACTGATCACAACAGCAGCCTGCAGTTGAGTTCACACCTACATACATACACTGACCATAGCAGTAGCCAGCAGTTGAGTTTTCATATACATACACTGACCACAGCAATAGCCAGCAGTTCAGTTCACACATACATACATACATACACTGACCAAAGCAATAGCAAGTAGATGAGTTCTCACAAACATACACTGACCACAGCAATAGCCAGCAGTTGAGTTCTCACATACAAACCCTTACCAAAGCAATAGCCAGCAGTTGAGTTCTCACATACATACAATGAACACAGGAATAGCCAGCAGTTGAGTTCACACATACATACACTGACCACCGCAATAGCCAGCAGTTGAGTTCACACATACATACACTGATTACAGCAATAGCCAGCAGTTGAGTTCTCACATACATACACTGACCACAGCAATAGCCAGCAGTTGAGTTAACACATTCATACACTGACCACAGCAATAGCCAGCAGTTGAGTTCACACATACATACACTGACCACAGCAATAGCCAGCAGTTGAGTTCTCACATACATACACTGAACACAGCAATAGCCAGCAGTTCAGTTAACACATTCATACACTGACCACAGCAATAGCCAGCAGTTGAGTTCACACATACATACACTGACCACAGCAATAGCCAGCAGTTGAGTTCTCACATACATACACTGAACACAGCAATAGCCAGCAGTTGAGTTCTCACATACATACAATGAACACAGGAATAGCCAGCAGTTGAGTTCACACATACATACACTGACCACCGCAATAGCCAGCAGTTGAGTTCACACATACATACACTGATTACAGCAATAGCCAGCAGTTGAGTTCTCACATACATACACTGACCACAGCAATAGCCAGCAGTTGAGTTAACACATTCATACACTGACCACAGCAATAGCCAGCAGTTGAGTTCACACATACGTACACTGACCACAGCAATAGCCAGCAGTTGAGTTCTCACATACATACAGTGAACACAGCGATAGCCAGCAGTTGAGTTCACACATACATACACTGACCACAGCAATAGACAGCAGTTGAGTTTAACATACATACACTGACCACAACAGTAGCCTGCAGTTGAGTTCACACATACATACATACACTGACCATAGCAGTAGCCAGCAGTTGAGTTCTCATATACATACACTGACCACAGCAATAGCCAGCAGATGAGTTCTCACATACATACACTGACAACAGCAATAGCCAGCAGTTGAGTTCACACATACATACACTGACCTCAGCAATAGCCAGTAGTTGAGTTCTCACATACATACCCTGACCACAGCATTAGCCAGCAGTTGAGTTCTCACATACATACACTGACCACAGCAATAGTCAGCAGTTGAGTTCACACTTACGTACACTGACCACAGCAATAGCCAGCAGTTGAGTTCTCACATACATACACTGACCACATTAGTAGCCAGCAGTTGAGTTCACACATTCTTACATACACTGACCACAGCACTAGCCAGCAGTTGAGTTCACACATACGTACATACACTGACCACAGCATTAGCCAGCAATTGAGTTCTCACATACATACACTGACCACAACAGTAGCCAGTAGTTGAGTTCTCACATACAAACCCTTACCACAGCAATAGCCAGCAGTTGAGTTCTCACATACATACAATGAACACAGGAATAGCCAGCAGTTGAGTTCACACATACATACACTGACCACAGCAATAGGCAGCAGTTGAGTTCACACATACATACACTGATTACAGCAATAGCCAGCAGTTGAGTTCTCACATACATACACTGACCACAGCAATAGCCAGCAGTTGAGTTAACACATTCATACACTGACCACAGCAATAGCCAGCAGTTGAGTTCACACATACATACACTGACCACAGCAATAGCCAGCAGTTGAGTTCTCACATACATACACTGAACACAGCAATAGCCAGCAGTTCAGTTAACACATTCATACACTGACCACAGCAATAGCCAGCAGTTGAGTTCACACATACATACACTGACCACAGCAATAGCCAGCAGTTGAGTTCTCACATACATACACTGAACACAGCAATAGCCAGCAGTTGAGTTCACACATACATACACTGACCACAGCAATAGCCAGCAGTTGAATTTAACATACATACACTGACCACAACAGTAGCCTGCAGTTGAGTTCACACATACATACATACACTGACCACAGCAATAGCCAGCAGATGAGTTCTCACATACATACACTGACAACAGCAATAGCCAGCAGTTGAGTTCACACATACATACACTGACCTCAGCAATAGCCAGTAGTTGAGTTCTCACATCCATACACTGACCACAGCATTAGGCAGCAGTTGAGTTCTCACATACATACACTGACCACAACAGTAGCCAGCAGTTCAGTTCACACATACATACATACACTGACCATAGCAGTAGCCAGCAGTTGAGTTTTCATATACATACACTGACCACAGCAATAGCCAGCAGTTCAGTTCACACATACATACATACACTGACCAAAGCAATAGAAAGTAGATGAGTTCTAACATACATACACTGACCACAGCAATAGCCAGCAATTGAATTATCACATACATAAACTGACCAGAGCAATAGCCAGCAGTTGAATTCACACATACATACACTGACCACTGCAATAGCCAGCAGTTGAGTTCTCACATACATACACTGACCACAGCAATAGCCAGCAGTTGAGTTCACACATACTTACACTATCCACAGCATTAGCCAGCAGTTGAGTTCCCACATACATACTCTGACCACAGCAATAGGCAGCAGTTGAGTTCTCGCATACATACACTGACCACAGCAATAGGCAGCAGTTGAGTTCTCACATACGTACACTGACCACAGCAATAGCCAGCAGTTGAGTTCACACATTCGTACATACACTGACCACAGCAATAGCCAGCAGTTGAGTTCACACATAGGTACAAACACTGACCACAGCATTAGCCAGCAATTGAGTTCTCACATACATACACTGACCACAACAGTAGCCAGCAGTTGAGTTCACACATACGTACATACACTGACCACAGCAATAGCCAGCAGTTGAGTTCTAACATACATACACTGACCACAATAGCAGCCTGCAGTTGAGTTCACACCTACATACATACACTGACCATAGCAGTAGCCAGCAGTTGAGTTTTCATATGCATACACTGACCACAGCAATAGCCAGCAGTTCAGTTCACACATACATACATACATACACTGACCAAAGCAATAGCAAGTAGATGAGTTCTCACAAACATACACTGACCACAGCAATAGCCAGCAGTTGAGTTCTCACATACAAACCCTTACCACAGCAATAGCCAGCAGTTGAGTTCTCACATACATACAATGAACACAGTAATAGCCAGCAGTTGAGTTCACACATACATACACTGACCACAGCAATAGCCAGCAGTTGAGTTCACACATACATACACTGATTACAGCAATAGCCAGCAGTTGAGTTCTCACATACATACACTGACCACAGCAATAGCCAGCAGTTGAGTTAACACATTCATACACTGACCACAGCAATAGCCAGCAGTTGAGTTCACACATACAAACACTGACCACAGCAATAGCCAGCAGTTGAGTTCTCACATACATACACTGAACACAGCAATAGCCAGCAGTTGAGTCCACACATACATACACTGACCACAGCAATAGCCAGCAGTTGAGTTTAACATACATACACTGACCACAACAGTAGCGTGCAGTTGAGTTCACACTTACATACATACACTGACCATAGCAGTAGCCAGCAGTTGAGTTTTCATATACATACACTGACCACAGCAATAGCCAGCAGATGAGTTCACACATACATACACTGACAACAGCAATAGCCAGCAGTTGACTTCACACATACATACACTGACCACAGCAATAGCCAGTAGTTGAGTTCTCACATACATACACTGACCACAGCATTAGCCAGCAGTTGAGTTCTCACATACATACACTAACCACAGCAATAGTCAGCTGTTGAGTTCACACATACGTACACTGACCACAGCAATAGCCTGCAGTTGAGTTCTCACATACATACACTGACCACAACAGTAGCCAGCAGTTGAGTTCACACATTCGTACATACACTGACCACAGCAATAGCCAGCAGTTGAGTTCACACATACGTACATACACTGACCACAGCATTAGCCAGCAATTGAGTTCTCACATACATACACTGACCACAACAGTAGCCAGCAGTTGAGTTCACACATACGTTCATACACTGACCACAGCAATAGCCAGCAGTTGAGTTCTAACATACATACACTGACCACAACAGCAGCCTGCAGTTGAGTTCACACCTACATACATACACTGACCATAGCAGTAGCCAGCAGTTGAGTTTTCATATACATACACTGACCACAGCAATAGCCAGCAGTTCAGTTCACACCTACATACATACACTGACCATAGCAATAGACAGCAGTTGAGTTCTCACATACAAACCCTTACCACAGCAATAGCCAGCAGTTGAGTTCTCACATACATACAATGAACACAGGAATAGCCAGCAGTTGAGTTCACACATACATACACTGACCACAGCAATAGCCAGCAGTTGAGTTCACAGATACATACACTGATTACAGCAATAGCCAGCAGTTGCGTTCTCACATACATACACTGACCACAGCAATAGCCAGCAGTTGAGTTAACACATTTATTCACTGACCACAGCAATAGCCAGCAGTTGAGTTCACACATACATACACTGACCACAGCAATAGCCAGCAGTTGAGTTCTCACATACATACACTGAACACAGCAATAGCCAGCAGTTGAGTTCACACATACATACACTGACCACAGCAATAGCCAGCAGTTGAGTTTAACATACATACACTAACCACAACAGTAGCCTCCAGTTGAGTTCACACATACATACATACACTGACCATAGCAGTAGCCAGCAGTTGAGTTTTCATATACATACACTGACCACAGCAATAGCCAGCAGATGAGTTCTCACATACATACACTGAACACAGCAATAGCCAGCAGTTGAGTTCACACATACATACACTGACCACAGCAATAGCCAGCAGTTGAGTTTAACATACATACACTAACCACAACAGTAGCCTGCAGTTGAGTTCACACATACATACATACACTGACCATAGCAGTAGCCAGCAGTTGAGTTTTCATATACATACACTGACCACAGCAATAGCCAGCAGATGAGTTCTCACATACATACACTGACCACAGCAATAGCCAGCAGTTGAGTTCACACATACATACACTGACCACAGCAATAGCCAGTAGTTGAGTTCTCACATCCATAAACTGACCACAGCAATAGCCAGCAGTTGAATTCACGCATACATACACTGACCACAGCAATAGCCAGCAGTTGAGTTCACACATACATACACTGATCACAGCAGTAGCCAGCAGTTGAGTTCATACATACATACATTGAGCACAGCAATAATCACAGTTGAGTTCACACAAACATAAACTGACCACAGCAATAGCCAGCAGTTGAATTCACGCATACATACACTGACCACAGCAATAGCCAGCAGTTGAGTTCACACAAACATACACTGATCACAGCAGTAGCCAGCAGTTGAGTTCACACATACATACATTGAGCACAGCAATAGCCACAGTTGAGTTCACACATACATACACTGACCACAGCAATAGCCAGCAGTTGAGTTCACACATACATACACTGGTCACAGCAGTAGCCAGCAGTTGAGTTCACACATACGTACACTGACCACAGCAATAGCCAGTAGTTGAGTTCTCACATACATACACTGACCACAGCATTAGCCAGCAGTTGAGTTCTCACATACATACACTGACCACAGCAATAGTCAGCAGTTGAGTTCACACATACGTACACTGACCACAGCAATAGCCAGCAGTTGAGTTCTCACATACATACACTGACCACAGCAATAGTCAGCAGTTGAGTTCACACATACATACACTGACAACAGCAATAGCCAGCAGTTGAGTTCACACATACATACACTGACCACAGCAATAGCCAGTAGTTGAGTTCTCACATACATACACTGACCACAGCATTAGCCAGCAGTTGAGTTCTCACATACATACACTGACCACAGCAATAGTCAGCAGTTGAGTTCACACATACATACACTGATAACAGCAATAGCCAGCAGTTGAGTTCACACATACATACACTGACCACAGCAATAGCAAGTAGTTGAATTCTCACATACATACACTGACCACAGCATTAGCCAGCAGTTGAGTTCTCACATACATACACTGACCACAGCAATAGTCAGCAGTTGAGTTCACACATACGTACACTGACCACAGCAATAGCCAGCAGTTGAGTTCTCACATACATACACTGACCACAACAGTAGCCAGCAGTTGAGTTCACACATTCGTACATACACTGACCACAGCAATAGCCAGCAGTTGAGTTCACACATACGTACATACACTGACCACAGCATTAGCCAGCAATTGAGTTCTCACATACATACACTGACCACAACAGTAGCCAGCAGTTGAGTTCACACATACGTACATACACTGACCACAGCAATAGCCAGCAGTTAAATTCTAACATACATACACTGACCACAACAGCAGCCTGCAGTTGAGTTCACACCTACATACATACACTGACCATAGCAGTAGCCAGCAGTTGAGTTTTCATAAACATACACTGACCACAGCAATAGCCAGCAGTTCAGTTCACACCTACATACACACTATGACCATAGCATTAGCCAGCAGTAGAGTTCTCACATACAAACCCTTACCACAGCAATAGCCAGCAGTTGAGTTCTCACATACATACAATGAACACAGGAATAGCCAGCAGTTGAGTTCACACATACATACACTGACCACAGCAATAGCCAGCAGTTGAGTTCACAGATACATACACTGATTACAGCAATAGCCAGCAGTTGCGTTCTCACATACATACACTGACCACAGCAATAGCCAGCAGTTGAGTTAACACATTTATTCACTTACCACAGCAATAGCCAGCAGTTGAGTTCACACATACATACACTGACCACAGCAATAGCCAGCAGTTGAGTTCTCACATACATACACTGAACACAGCAATAGCCAGCAGATGAGTTCACACATACATACACTGACCACAGCAATAGCCAGCAGTTGAGTTTAACATAAATACACTAACCACAACAGTAGCCTGCAGTTGAGTTCACACATACATACATACACTGACCATAGCAATAGCCAGCAGTTGAGTTTTCATATACACACACTGACCACAGCTATAGCCAGCAGATGAGTTCTCACATACATACACTGACAACAGCAATAGCCAGCAGTTGAGTTCTCACATACATACACTGACCACAGCAATAGCCAGCTGTTGAGTTTAACATACATACACTAGCCACAACAGTAGCCTGCAGTTGAGTTCACACATACATACATACACTGACCATAGCAGTAGCCAGCAGTTGAGTTTTCATATACATACACTGACCACAGCAATAGCCAGCAGATGAGTTCTCACATACATACACTGACAACAGCAATAGCCAGCAGTTGAGTTCACACATACATACACTGACCACAGCAATAGCCAGTAGTTGAGTTCTCACATACATACACTGACCACAGCATTAGCCAGCAGTTGAGTTCTCACATACATACACTAACCACAGCAATAGTCAGCTGTTGAGTTCACACATACGTACACTGACCACAGCAATAGCCTGCAGTTGAGTTCTCACATACATACACTGACCACAACAGTAGCCAGCAGTTGAGTTCACACATTCGTACATACACTGACCACAGCAATAGCCAGCAGTTGAGTTCACACATACGTACATACACTGACCACAGCATTAGCCAGCAATTGAGTTCTCACATACATACACTGACCACAACAGTAGCCAGCAGTTGAGTTCACACATACGTTCATACACTGACCACAGCAATAGCCAGCAGTTGAGTTCTAACATACATACACTGACCACAACAGCAGCCTGCAGTTGAGTTCACACCTACATACATACACTGACCATAGCAGTAGCCAGCAGTTGAGTTTTCATATACATACACTGACCACAGCAATAGCCAGCAGTTCAGTTCACACCTACATACATACACTGACCATAGCAATAGACAGCAGTTGAGTTCTCACATACAAACCCTTACCACAGCAATAGCCAGCAGTTGAGTTCTCACATACATACAATGAACACAGGAATAGCCAGCAGTTGAGTTCACACATACATACACTGACCACAGCAATAGCCAGCAGTTGAGTTCACAGATACATACACTGATTACAGCAATAGCCAGCAGTTGAGTTCTCACATACATACACTGACCACAGCAATAGCCAGCAGTTGAGTTAACACATTCATACACTGACCACAGCAATAGCCAGCAGTTGAGTTCACACATACATACACTGACCACAGCAATAGCCAGCAGTTGAGTTCTCACATACATACACTGAACACAGCAATAGCCAGCAGTTGAGTTCACACATACATACACTGACCACAGCAATAGCCAGCAGTTGAGTTTAACATACATACACTAACCACAACAGTAGCCTGCAGTTGAGTTCACACATACATACATACACTGACCATAGCAGTAGCCAGCAGTTGAGTTTTCATATACATACACTAACCACAGCAATAGCCAGCAGATGAGTTCTCACATACATACACTGAACACAGCAATAGCCAGCAGTTGAGTTCACACATACATACACTGACCACAGCAATAGCCAGCAGTTGAGTTTAACATACATACACTAACCACAACAGTAGCCTGCAGTTGAGTTCACACATACATACATACACTGACCATAGCAGTAGCCAGCAGTTGAGTTTTCATATACATACACTGACCACAGCAATAGCCAGCAGATGAGTTCTCACATACATACACTGACAACAGCAATAGCCAGCAGTTGAGTTCACACATACATACACTGACCACAGCAATAGCCAGTAGTTGAGTTCTCACATCCATAAACTGACCACAGCAATAGCCAGCAGTTGAATTCACGCATACATACACTGACCACAGCAATAGCCAGCAGTTGAGTTCACACATACATACACTGATCACAGCAGTAGCCAGCAGTTGAGTTCATACATACATACATTGAGCACAGCAATAATCACAGTTGAGTTCACACAAACATAAACTGACCACAGCAATAGCCAGCAGTTGAATTCACGCATACATACACTGACCACAGCAATAGCCAGCAGTTGAGTTCACACAAACATACACTGATCACAGCAGTAGCCAGCAGTTGAGTTCACACATACATACACTGACCACAGCAATAGCCAGCAGTTGAGTTCACACATACATACACTGACCACAGCAATAGCCAGCAGTTGAGTTCACACATACATACACTGACCACAGCAGTAGCCAGCAGTTGAGTTCACACATATATACACTGACCACAGCAATAGCCAGCAGTTGAGTTCTCACATACATACACTGACCACAGCAATATCCAGCAGTTGAGTTCACACATATATACACTGACCACAGCTATAGCCAGCAGTTGAGTTCACACATACATACACTGACCACAGTAAATAGCCAGCAGTTGAGTTCACACATACATACACTGACCACAGCAATATCCTGCAGTTGGGTTCAAACATACATACATTGACCACAGCAATAGCCAGCAGTTGACTTCACACATACATACACTGTACACTGACCACAGCAGTAGCCAGCAGTTGAGTTCTCACATACATACACTGACCACAGCAGTAGCCAGTAGTTGAGTTCCCTACATACGTATACATGTACTGACCACAGCAGTAGCTAGTAGTTGAGTGCCTTACGTATACTTATCACAGCAGTAGCCAGTAACATACAGTAATTACAGTATGTATTCGGACATTTAACAATAATTAAATTTTCAGGTGTTTTAAAACATACAATGCAGAAAAGTATTCTCATATACACTATCTGAATGCTTACATGTCATCCTCATCTAGTTGTAACAGGTCTTTGTATCTCTTCATTACAGTTACATGTCACCCCATCTAGTTGTAACAGGTCTTTGTATCTCTTCATTACAGTTACATGTCACCCCATCTAGTTGTAACATGTCTTTGTATCTCTTCATTACAGTTACATGTCATCCCCATTTAGTAGTAACAGGTCTATGTACCTTTTCATTACAGTTACATGTCATCCCCATTTAGTAGTAACAGGTCTTTATAACTCTTCATTACAGTTACATGCCATCCCCATCTAATTATAGCATTCATTTGTAACTCTTCATTACAGTTACATGTCATCCCCATCTAGTTGTAACATGTCTTTGTAACTCTTCATTACAGTTACATGTCATCCCCATCTAGTAGTAACAGGTCTTTGTACCTCTTCATTACAGTTACATGTCACCCCCGTCTAGTAGTAGCAGGTCTTTGTACCTCTTCAGTACAGTTACATGTCACCCCATCTAGTAGTAACAGGTCTTTGTATCTCTTCATTACAGTTACATGTCACCCCATCTAGTTGTAACAGGTCTTTGTATCTCTTCATTACAGTTACATGTCATCCCATCTAGTAGTAACAGGTCTTTGTACCTTTTCATTACAGTTACATGTCATCCCCATTTAGTAGTAACAGGTCTTTGTACCTTTTCATTACAGTTACATGTCATCCCCATCTAGTAGTAACAGGTCTTTGTACCTCTTCAGTACAGTTACATGTCACCCCATCTAGTAGTAACAGGTCTTTGTATCTCTTCATTACAGTTACATGTCATCCCCATTTAGTAGTAACAGGTCTATGTACCTTTTCATTACAGTTACATGTCATCCCCATTTAGTAGTAACAGGTCTTTATAACTCTTCGTTACAGTTACATGCCATCCCCATCTAATTATAGCATTCATTTGTAACTATTCATTACAGTTACATGTCATCCCCATCTAGTTGTAACAGGTCTTTGTAACTCTTCATTACAGTTACATGTCATCCCCATCTAGTTGTAACAGGTCTTTGTAACTCTTCATTACAGTTACATATCATCTTCATCTAGTAGTAACAGGTCTTTGTACCTCTTCATTACATTTACATGTCACCCCCATCTAGTAGTAACAGGTCTTTGTACCTCTTCATTACAGTTACATGTCACCCCCATCTAGTAGTAACAGGTCTTTGTACCTCTTCAGTACAGTTGCATGTCACCCCATCTAGTAGTAACAGGTCTTTGTATCTCTTCATTACAGTTACATGTCACCCCATTTAGTAGTAACAGGTCTTTGTACCTTTTCATTACAGTTACATGTCATCCCCATCTAGTAGTAACAGGTCTTTGTACCTTTTCATTACAGTTACATGTCATCCCCATCTAGTAGTAACAGGTCTTTGTACCTCTTCAGTACAGTTACATGTCACCCTATTTAGTAGTAACAGGTCTTTGTATCTCTTCATTACAGTTACATGTCATCCCCATTTAGTAGTAACAGGTCTTTGTACCTTTTCATTACAGTTACATGTCATCCCCATCTAGTAGTAACAGGTCTTTGTACCTTTTCATTACAGTTACATGTCATCCCCATTTAGTAGTAACAGGTCTTTGTACCTTTTCATTACAGTTACATGTCACCCCCATCTAGTAGTAACATGTCTTTGTACCTCTTCATTACAGTTACATGTCACCCCCATCTAATAGTAACAGGTCTTTGTAACTCTTCATTACAGTTACATCCTATATGAGTGTACAATTACATAGGAACAAAAATTACATTATTTTACACAGCTGTCCAGAAAATTGAAGTTACACAAAAACAATTGATTTTGTCAATTTTACGAGTGTCCAAAAACATAGAATCATTACGATAGTTTCAATTAGTCATTTAATTGATGACTGAATGGT
>JAHLWY010002286.1:0-12781 GCA_020002185.1 Paraescarpia echinospica | reverse complement strand
AGAGTTGGGGCCAACCCCCCTCTCTCCAGTGGGTGTGCTACTCTCACCATCATCACCTACTGCACTGGCAATGTGGTTCTGAGGTAGGAGAGTTGAGGCCAACCGCACTGTCTGCAGTGGGTGTGTTACTCTCGCTATCATCACCTGCTGCACTGGCAAGGTGGTTCACAGGTTGGAGAGTTGGGGCCAACCCCACTCTCTGCAGTGGGTGTGCTACTCTCACTATCACCACATACTGCACCGGCAAGGTGGTTCTGAGGTTGAAGAGTTTGGGCAACCCCACTCTCTGCAGTGACTGTGCTACTCACACTATCACCACCTACTGCACTGGCAAGGTGGTTCTGATGTTGGAGAGTTGGTGCCAACCCCACTCTCTGCAGTGAGTGTGCTACATTCACTATCAACACCCACTGCACTGGCAAGGTGGTTCTGAGGTTGGAGAGTTGGGGCCAGCTCCACTCTCTGTAGTGAGTGTGCTAGTCACACTATCACCACCTACTGCAATGGCAAGGTGGTTCTGAGGTTGGAGAGTTGGGGCCAACCCCACTCTCTGCAGTGGGTGTGCTACTCTCACTATCACCACATACTGCACCGGCAAAATGGTTCTGAGGTTGAAGAGTTTGGGCCAACCCCACTCTCTGCAGTGACTGGGCTACTCACACTATCACCACCTACTGCACTGGCAAGGTGGTTCTGATGTTGGAGAGTTGGTGCCAACCCCACTCTCTGCAATGAGTGTGCTACATTCACTATCAACACCCACTGCACTGGCAAGGTGGTTCTGAGGTTGGAGAGTTGGGGCCAGCTCCACTCTCTGCAGTGAGTGTGCTGGTCACACTATCACCACCTATTGCAATGGCAAGGTGGTTCTGAGGTTGGAGAGTTGGGGCCAACCCCACTCTCTGCAGTGAGTGTGCTACTTTCACTATCAACACCTACTGCACTGGCAAGGTGGTTCTGAGGTAGGAGAGTTGGGGCCAGCCCCACTCTCTGCAGTGAGTGTGCTACTCTCACTATCATCACCTACTGCACTGGCAATGTGGTTCTGAGGTTGGAGAGTTGGGGCCATCCTCACTCTCTACAGTGGGTGTGCTACTCTCACTATCACCACATACTGCACTGGCAACGTGATTCTGAGATTGGAGAGTTGGGGCCAACCCCACTCTCTGCAGTGGGTGTGCTACTCTCACTATCACCACATACTGCACTGGCAACGTGATTCTAAGATTGGAGAGTTGGGGCCAAACCCCACTCTCTGCAGTGGGTGTGCTACTATCACTATCATCACCTACTGCACTGGCAAGGTGGTTCTGAGGTTGGAGAGTTGGGGCCAACCCCAATCTCTGCAGTGGGTGTGCTACTCTCGCTATCATCACATACTGCACTGGCAAGGTGGTTCTGAGGTTGGAGAGTTGGGGCCAACCCCACTCTCTGCAGTGGGTGTGCTACTCTCGCTATCATCACCTGCTGCACTGGCAAGGTGGTTCTGACGTTGGAGAGTTGGGGCCAACCCCACTCTCTGCAGTGGGTGTGTTACTCTCGCTATCATATCCTACGGCGCTGGCAAGGTGGTTCTGAAGTTGGAGAGTTGGGGCCAACCCCACTCTCTGCAGTGAGTGTGCTACTCTCGATATCATCACCTACTGCACAGGCAAGGTGGTTCTAAGGTTGGAGAGTTGGGGCCAACACCACTCTCTGCAGTGAGTATGCTACTCTCACTATCATCACCTACGTCACTGGCAAGGTGGTTCTGAGGTTGGAGAGTTGGGGCCAACCCCACTCTCTGCAGTGGGCGTGCTACTCTCGCTATCATCACCTACTGCACTGGCAAGGTGGTTCTGAGGTTGGAAAGTTGGGGCCAACCCCACTCTCTGCAGTGAGTGTGCTACTCTCACTATCATCATCTACTGCACTGGCAAGGTGGTTCAGAGGTTGTAGAGTTGGGGCTAACCCCACTCTCTGCAGTGGGTGTGCTACTCTCACTATCATCACCTACTACACTGGCAAGGTGGTTCTGAGGTTGTAGAGTTGGGGCCAACCCCACTCTTTGCAGTGTGTGTGCTACTCTCACTATCACCACCTACTGCACTGGCAAGGTGGTTCTGAGGTTGGAGAGTTGGGGCCAACCCCCCTCTTTGCAGTGGGTGTGCTACTCTCACTATCATCACCTACTGCACTGGCAAGGTGGTTCTGAGGTTGGAGAGTTGGGGCCAACCCCACTCTCTCCAGTGGGTGTGCTACTCTCACTATCATCACCTACTGCACTGGCAAGGTGGTTCTGAGGTTGGAGAGTTGGGTCCAACCCCACTCTTTGCAGTGGGTGTGCTACTCTCACTATCATCACCTACTGCACTGGCAAGGTGGTTCTGAGGTTGGAGAGTTGGGGCCAACCCCACTCTCTCCAGTGGGTGTGCTACTCTCACCATCATCACCTACTGCACTGGCAATGTGGTTCTGAGGTAGGAGAGTTGAGGCCAACCGCACTGTCTGCAGTGGGTGTGTTACTCTCGCTATCATCACCTGCTGCACTGGCAAGGTGGTTCACAGGTTGGAGAGTTGGGGCCAACCCCATTCTCTGCAGTGGGTGTGCTACTCTCACTATCACCACATACTGCACCGGCAAAGTGGTTCTGAGGTTGAAGAGTTTGGGCAACCCCACTCTCTGCAGTGACTGTGCTACTCACACTATCACCACCTACTGCACTGGCAAGGTGGTTCTGATGTTGGAGAGTTGGTACCAACCCCACTCTCTGCAGTGAGTGTGCTACATTCACTATCAACACCCACTGCACTGGCAAGGTGGTTCTGAGGTTGGAGAGTTGGGGCCAGCTCCACTCTCTGCAGTGAGTGTGCTAGTCACACTATCACCACCTATTGCAATGGCAAGGTGGTTCTGAGGTTGGAGAGTTGGGGCCAACCGTACTCTCTGCAGTGAGTGTGCTACTTTCACTATCAACACCTACTGCACTGGCAAGGTGGTTCTGAGGTTGGAGAGTTGGGGCCAGCCCCACTCTCTGCAGTGAGTGTGCTACTCTCACTATCATCACCTACTGCACTGGCAATGTGGTTCTGAGGTTGGAGAGTTGGGGCCAACCTCACTCTCTACAGTGGGTGTGCTACTCTCACTATCACCACATACTGCACTGGCAACGTGATTCTGAGATTGGAGAGTTGGGGCCAACCCCACTCTCTGCAGTGGGTGTGCTACTCTCACTATCACCACATACTGCACTGGCAACGTGGTTCTGAGATTGGAGAGTTGGGGCCAACCCCACTCTCTGCAGTGGGTGTGCTACTCTCGCTATCATCTCCTACGGCGCTGGCAAGGTGGTTCTGAAGTTGGAGAGTTGGGGCCAACCCCACTCTCTGCAGTGAGTGTGCTACTCTCGATATCATCACCTACTGCACAGGCAAGGTGGTTCTAAGGTTGGAGAGTTGGGGCCAACACCACTCTCTGCAGTGAGTATGCTACTCTCACTATCATCACCTACGTCACTGGCAAGGTGGTTCTGAGGTTGGAGAGTTGGGGCCAACCCCACTCTCTGCAGTGGGCGTGCTACTCTCGCTATCATCACCTACTGCACTGGCAAGGTGGTTCTGAGGTTGGAAAGTTGGGGCCAACCCCACTCTCTGCAGTGAGTGTGCTACTCTCACTATCATCATCTACTGCACTGGCAAGGTGGTTCAGAGGTTGTAGAGTTGGGGCTAACCCCACTCTCTGCAGTGGGTGTGCTACTCTCACTATCATCACCTACTACACTGGCAAGGTGGTTCTGAGGTTGTAGGGTTGGGGCCAACCCCACTCTTTGCAGTGTGTGTGCTACTCTCACTATCACCACCTACTGCACTGGCAAGGTGGTTCTGAGGTTGGAGAGTTGGGGCCAACCCCACTCTTTGCAGTGGGTGTGCTACTCTCACTATCATCACCTACTGCACTGGCAAGGTGGTTCTGAGGTTGGAGAGTTGAGGCCAACCCCACTCTCTCCAGTGGGTGTGCTACTCTCACTATCATCACATACTGCACCGGCAAAGTGGTTCTGAGGTTGAAGAGTTTGGGCCAACCCCACTCTCTGCAGTGACTGTGCTACACACACTATCACCACCTACTGCACTGGCAAGGTGGTTCTGATGTTGGAGAGTTGGTGCCAACCCCACTCTCTGCAGTGAGTGTGCTACATTCACTACCAACACCCACTGCACTGGCAAGGTGGTTCTGAGGTTGGAGAGTTGGGGCCAGCTCCACTCTCTGCAGTGAGTGTGCTAGTCACACTATCACCACCTACTGCAATGGCAAGGTGGTTCTGAGGTTGGAGAGTTGGGGCCAACCCCACTCTCTGCAGTGGGTGTGCTACTCTCACTATCACCATATACTGCACCGGCAAAGTGGTTCTGAGTTTGAAGAGTTTGGGCCAACCCCACTCTCTGCAGTGACTGTGCTACTCACACTATCACCACATACTGCACTGGCAAGGTGGTTCTGATGTTGGAGAGTTGGTGCCAACCCCACTCTCTGCAATGAGTGTGCTACATTCACTATCAACACCCACTGCACTGGCAAGGTGGTTCTGAGGTTGGAGAGTTGGGGCCAACCCCACTCTCTGCAGTGAGTGTGCTACTTTCACTATCAACACCTACTGCACTGGCAAGGTGGTTCTGAGGTTGGAGAGTTGGGGCCAGCCCCACTCTCTGCAGTGAGTGTGCTACTCTCACTGTCATCACCTACTGCACTGGCAATGTGGTTCTGAGGTTGGAGAGTTGGGGCCAACCTCACTCTCTACAGTGGGTGTGCTACTCTCACTATCACCACATACTGCACTGGCAACGTGATTCTGAGATTGGAGAGTTGGGGCCAACCCCACTCTCTGCAGTGGGTGTGCTACTCTCACTATCATCACATACTGCACTGGCAAGGTGGTTCTGAGGTTGGAGAGTTGGGGCCAACCCCACTCTCTGCAGTGGGTGTGCTACTCTCGCTATCATCACCTGCTGCACTGGCAAGGTGGTTCTGACGTTGGAGAGTTGGGGCCAACCCCACGCTCTGCAGTGGGTGTGCTACTCTCGCTATCATAACCTACGGCGCTGGCAAGGTGGTTCTGAAGTTGGAGAGTTGGGGCCAACCCCACTCTCTGCAGTGAGTGTGCTACTCTCGATATCATCACCTACTGCACAGGCAAGGTGGTTCTAAGGTTGGAGAGTTGGGGCCAACACCACTCTCTGCAGTGAGTATGCTACTCTCACTATCATCACCTACTGCACTGGCAAGGTGGTTCTGAGGTTGGAGAGTTGGGGCCAACCCCACTCTCTGCAGTGGGCGTGCTACTCTCGCTATCATCACCTACTGCACTGGCAAGGTGGTTCTGAGGTTGGAAAGTTGGGGCCAACCCCACTCTCTGCAGTGAGTGTGCTACTCTCACTATCATCATCTACTGCACTGGCAAGGTGGTTCAGAGGTTGTAGAGTTGGGGCTAACCCCACTCTCTGCAGTGGGTGTGCTACTCTCACTATCATCACCTACTACACTGGCAAGGTGGTTCTGAGGTTGGAGAGTTGGGGCCAACCCCACTCTTTGCAGTGTGTGTGCTACTCTCACTATCACCACCTACTGCACTGGCAAGGTGGTTCTGAGGTTGGAGAGTTGGGGCCAACCCAACTCTTTGCAGTGGGTGTGCTACTCTCACTATCATCACCTACTGCACTGGCAAGGTGGTTCTGAGGTTGGAGAGTTGGGTCCAACCCCACTCTTTGCAGTGGGTGTGCTACTCTCACTATCATCACCTACTGCACTGGCAAGGTGGTTCTGAGGTTGGAGAGTTGAGGCCAACCGCACTGTCTGCAGTGGGTGTGTTACTCTCGCTATCATCACCTGCTGCACTGGCAAGGTGGTTCAGAGGTTGGAGAGTTGGGGCCAACCCCACTCTCTGCAGTGGGTGTGCTACTCTCACTATCACCACATACTGCACCGGCAAAGTGGTTCTGAGGTTGAAGAGTTTGGGCCAACCCCACTCTCTGCAGTGACTGTGCTACTCACACTATCACCACCTACTGCACTGGCAAGGTGGTTCTGATGTTGGAGAGTTGGTGCCAACCCCACTCTCTGCAATGAGTGTGCTACATTCACTATCAACACCCACTGCACTGGCAAGGTGGTTCTGAGGTTGGAGAGTTGGGGCCAGCTCCACTCTCTGCAGTGAGTGTGCTAGTCACACTATCACCACCTACTGCAATGGCAAGGTGGTTCTGAGGTTGGAGAGTTGGGGCCAACCTCACTCTCTACAGTGGGTGTGCTACTCTCACTATCACCACATACTGCACTGGCAACGTGATTCTGAGATTGGAGAGTTGGGGCCAGCCCCACTCTCTGCAGTGGGTGTGCTACTCTCACTATCACCACATACTGCACTGGCAACGTGATTCTGAGATTGGAGAGTTGGGGCCAACCCCACTCTCTGCAGTGGGTGTGCTACTATCACTATCATCACCTACTGCACTGGCAAGGTGGTTCTGAGGTTGGAGAGTTGGGGCCAACCCCAATCTCTGCAGTGGGTGTGCTACTCTCACTATCATCACATACTGCACTGGCAAGGTGGTTCTGAGGTTGGAGAGTTGGGGCCAACCCCACTTTCTGCAGTGGGTGTGCTACTCTCGCTATCATCACCTGCTGCACTGGCAAGGTGGTTCTGACGTTGGAGAGTTGGGGCCAACCCCACTCTCTGCAGTGGGTGTGCTACTCTCGCTATCATATCCTATGGCGCTGGCAAGGTGGTTCTGAAGTTGGAGAGTTGGGGCCAACCCCACTCTCTGCAGTGAGTGTGCTACTCTCGATATCATCACCTACTGCACAGGCAAGGTGGTTCTAAGGTTGGAGAGTTGGGGCCAACACCACTCTCTGCAGTGAGTATGCTACTCTCACTATCATCACCTACTGCACTGGCAAGGTGGTTCTGAGGTTGGAGAGTTGGGGCCAACCCCACTCTCTGCAGTGGGCGTGCTACTCTCGCTATCATCACCTACTGCACTGGCAAGGTGGTTCTGAGGTTGGAAAGTTGGGGCCAACCCCACTCTCTGCAGTGAGTGTGCTACTCTCACTCTCATCATCTACTGCACTGGCAAGGTGGTTCAGAGGTTGTAGAGTTGGGGCTAACCCCACTCTCTGCAGTGGGTGTGCTACTCTCACTATCATCACCTACTACACTGGCAAGGTGGTTCTGAGGTTGTAGAGTTGGGGCCAACCCCACTCTTTGCAGTGTGTGTGCTACTCTCACTATCACCACCTACTGCACTGGCAAGGTGGTTCTGAGGTTGGAGAGTTGGGAAACCCAACTCTTTGCAGTGGGTGTGCTACTCTCACTATCATCACCTACTGCACTGGCAAGGTGGTTCTGAGGTTGGAGAGTTGGGGCCAACCCCACTCTCTCCAGTGGGTGTGCTACTCTCACCATCATCACCTACTGCACTGGCAATGTGGTTCTGAGGTAGGAGAGTTGAGGCCAACCGCACTGTCTGCAGTGGGTGTGTTACTCTCGCTATCATCACCTGCTGCACTGGCAAGGTGGTTCAGAGGTTGGAGAGTTGGGGCCAACCCCACTCTCTGCAGTGGGTGTGCTACTCTCACTATCACCACATACTGCACCGGCAAAGTGGTTCTGAGGTTGAAGAGTTTGGGCCAACCCCACTCTCTGCAGTGACTGTGCTACTCACACTATCACCACCTACTGCACTGGCAAGGTGGTTCTGATGTTGGAGAGTTGGTGCCAACCCCACTCTCTGCAGTGAGTGTGCTACATTCACTATCAACACCCACTGCACTGGCAAGGTGGTTCTGAGGTTGGAGAGTTGGGGCCAGCTCCACTCTCTGCAGTGAGTGTGCTAGTCACACTATCACCACCTACTGCAATGGCAAGGTGGTTCTGAGGTTGGAGAGTTGGGGCCAACCCCACTCTCTACAGTGGGTGTGCTACTCTCACTATCACCACATACTGCACTGGCAACGTGATTCTGAGATTGGAGAGTTGGGGCCAACCCCACTCTCTGCAGTGGGTGTGCTACTCTCACTATCACCACATACTGCACTGGCAACGTGATTCTGAGATTGGAGAGTTGGGGCCAACCCCACTCTCTGCAGTGGGTGTGCTACTATCACTATCATCACCTACTGCACTGGCAAGGTGGTTCTGAGGTTGGAGAGTTGGGGCCAACCCCAATCTCTGCAGTGGGTGTGCTACTCTCACTATCATCACATACTGCACTGGCAAGGTGGTTCTGAGGTTGGAGAGTTGGGGCCAACCCCACTCTCTGCAGTGGGTGTGCTACTCTCGCTATCATCACCTGCTGCACTGGCAAGGTGGTTCTGACGTTGGAGAGTTGGGGCCAACCCCACTCTCTGCAGTGGGTGTGCTACTCTCGCTATCATATCCTATGGCGCTGGCAAGGTGGTTCTGAAGTTGGAGAGTTGGGGCCAACCCCACTCTCTGCAGTGAGTGTGCTACTCTCGATATCATCACCTACTGCACAGGCAAGGTGGTTCTAAGGTTGGAGAGTTGGGGCCAACACCACTCTCTGCAGTGAGTATGCTACTCTCACTATCATCACCTACTGCACTGGCAAGGTGGTTCTGAGGTTGGAGAGTTGGGGCCAACCCCACTCTCTGCAGTGGGCGTGCTACTCTCGCTATCATCACCTACTGCACTGGCAAGGTGGTTCTGAGGTTGGAAAGTTGGGGCCAACCCCACTCTCTGCAGTGAGTGTGCTACTCTCACTATCATCATCTACTGCACTGGCAAGGTGGTTCAGAGGTTGTAGAGTTGGGGCTAACCCCACTCTCTGCAGTGGGTGTGCTACTCTCACTATCATCACCTACTACACTGGCAAGGTGGTTCTGAGGTTGTAGAGTTGGGGCCAACCCCACTCTTTGCAGTGTGTGTGCTACTCTCACTATCACCACCTACTGCACTGGCAAGGTGGTTCTGAGGTTGGAGAGTTGGGGCCAAACCCACTCTTTGCAGTGGGTGTGCTACTCTCACTATCATCACCTACTGCACTGGCAAGGTGGTTCTGAGGTTGGAGAGTTGGGGCCAACCCCACTCTCTCCAGTGGGTGTGCTACTCTCACTATCATCACCTACTGCACTGGCAAGGTGGTTCTGAGGTTGGAGAGTTGGGGCCAACCCCACTCTTTGCAGTGGGTGTGCTACTCTCACTATCATCACCTACTGCACTGGCAAGGTGGTTCTGAGGTTGGAGAGTTGGGGCCAACCCCACTCTCTCCAGTGGGTGTGCTACTCTCACCATCATCACCTACTGCACTGGCAATGTGGTTCTGAGGTAGGAGAGTTGAGGCCAACCGCACTGTCTGCAGTGGGTGTGTTACTCTCGCTATCATCACCTGCTGCACTGGCAAGGTGGTTCAGAGGTTGGAGAGTTGGGGCCAACCCCACTCTCTGCAGTGGGTGTGCTACTCTCACTATCACCACATACTGCACCGGCAAAGTGGTTCTGAGGTTGAAGAGTTTGGGCCAACCCCACTCTCTGCAGTGACTGTGCTACTCACACTATCACCACCTACTGCACTGGCAAGGTGGTTCTGATGTTGGAGAGTTGGTGCCAACCCCACTCTCTGCAGTGAGTGTGCTACATTCACTATCAACACCCTCTGCACTGGCAAGGTGGTTCTGAGGTTGGAGAGTTGGGGCCAGCTCCACTCTCTGCAGTGAGTGTGCTAGTCACACTATCACCACCTACTGCAATGGCAAGGTGGTTCTGAGGTTGGAGAGTTGGGGCCAACCCCACTCTCTGCAGTGGGTGTGCTACTCTCACTATCACCATATACTGCACCGGCAAAGTGGTTCTGAGGTTGAAGAGTTTGGGCCAACCCCACTCTCTGCAGTGACTGTGCTACTCACACTATCACCACCTACTGCACTGGCAAGGTGGTTCTGATGTTGGAGAGTTGGTGCCAACCCCACTCTCTGCAGTGAGTGTGCTACATTCACTATCAACACCCACTGCACTGGCAAGGTGGTTCTGAGGTTGGAGAGTTGGGGCCAGCTCCACTCTCTGCAGTGAGTGTGCTAGTCACACTATCACCACCTACTGCAATGGCAAGGTGGTTCTGAGGTTGGAGAGTTGGGGCCAACCCCACTCTCTGCAGTGGGTGTGCTACTCTCACTATCATCACATACTGCACTGGCAAGGTGGTTCTGAGGTTGGAGAGTTGGGGCCAACCCCACTCTCTGCAGTGGGTGTGCTACTCTCGCTATCATCACCTACTGCACAGGCAAGGTGGTTCTAAGGTTGGAGAGTTGGGGCCAACACCACTCTCTGCAGTGAGTATGCTACTCTCACTATCATCACCTACTGCACTGGCAAGGTGGTTCTGAGGTTGGAGAGTTGGGGCCAACCCCACTCTCTGCAGTGGGCGTGCTACTCTCGCTATCATCACCTACTGCACTGGCAAGGTGGTTCTGAGGTTGGAAAGTTGGGGCCAACCCCACTCTCTGCAGTGAGTGTGCTTCTCTCACTATCATCATCTACTGCACTGGCAAGGTGGTTCAGAGGTTGTAGAGTTGGGGCTAACCCCACTCTCTGCAGTGGGTGTGCTACTCTCACTATCATCACCTACTACACTGGCAAGGTGGTTCTGAGGTTGTAGGGTTGGGGCCAACCCCACTCTTTGCAGTGTGTGTGCTACTCTCACTATCACCACCTACTGCACTGGCAAGGTGGTTCTGAGGATGGAGAGTTGGGGCCAACCCCACTCTTTGCAGTGGGTGTGCTACTCTCACTATCATCACCTACTGCACTGGCAAGGTGGTTCTGAGGTTGGAGAGTTGGGGCCAACCCCACTCTCTCCAGTGGGTGTGCTACTCTCACTATCATCACCTACTGCACTGGCAAGGTGGTTCTGAGGTTGGAGAGTTGGGGCCAACCCCACTCTTTGCAGTGGGTGTGCAACTCTCACTATCATCACCTACTGCACTGGCAAGGTGGTTCTGAGGTTGGAGAGTTGGGGCCAACCCCACTCTCTCCAGTGGGTGTGCTACTCTCACCATCATCACCTACTGCACTGGCAATGTGGTTCTGAGGTAGGAGAGTTGAGGCCAACCGCACTGTCTGCAGTGGGTGTGTTACTCTCGCTATCATCACCTGCTGCACTGGCAAGGTGGTTCAGAGGTTGTAGAGTTGGGGCCAACCCCACTCTCTGCAGTGGGTGTGCTACTCTCACTATCACCACATACTGCACCGGCAAAGTGGTTCTGAGGTTGAAGAGTTTGGGCCAACCCCACTCTCTGCAGTGACTGTGCTACTCACACTATCACCACCTACTGCACTGGCAAGGTGGTTCTGATGTTGGAGAGTTGGTGCCAACCCCACTCTCTGCAGTGAGTGTGCTACATTCACTACCAACACCCACTGCACTGGCAAGGTGGTTCTGAGGTTGGAGAGTTGGGGCCAGCTCCACTCTCTGCAGTGAGTGTGCTAGTCACACTATCACCACCTACTGCAATGGCAAGGTGGTTCTGAGGTTGGAGAGTTGGGGCCAACCCCACTCTCTGCAGTGGGTGTGCTACTCTCACTATCACCATATACTGCACCGGCAAAGTGGTTCTGAGTTTGAAGAGTTTGGGCCAACCCCACTCTCTGCAGTGACTGTGCTACTCACACTATCACCACCTACTGCACTGGCAAGGTGGTTCTGATGTTGGAGAGTTGGTGCCAACCCCACTCTCTGCAATGAGTGTGCTACATTCACTATCAACACCCACTGCACTGGCAAGGTGGTTCTGAGGTTGGAGAGTTGGGGCCAACCCCACTCTCTGCAGTGAGTGTGCTACTTTCACTATCAACACCTACTGCACTGGCAAGGTGGTTCTGAGGTTGGAGAGTTGGGGCCAGCCCCACTCTCTGCAGTGAGTGTGCTACTCTCACTGTCATCACCTACTGCACTGGCAATGTGGTTCTGAGGTTGGAGAGTTGGGGCCAACCTCACTCTCTGCAGTGGGTGTGCTACTCTCACTATCACCACATACTGCACTGGCAACGTGATTCTGAGATTGGAGAGTTGGGGCCAACCCCACTCTCTGCAGTGGGTGTGCTACTCTCACTATCATCACATACTGCACTGGCAAGGTGGTTCTGAGGTTGGAGAGTTGGGGCCAACCCCACTCTCTGCAGTGGGTGTGCTACTCTCGCTATCATCACCTGCTGCACTGGCAAGGTGGTTCTGACGTTGGAGAGTTGGGGCCAACCCCACTCTCTGCAGTGGGTGTGTTACTCTCGCTATCATATCCTACGGCGCTGGCAAGGTGGTTCTGAAGTTGGAGAGTTGGGGCCAACCCCACTCTCTGCAGTGAGTGTGCTACTCTCGATATCATCACCTACTGCACAGGCAAGGTGGTTCTAAGGTTGGAGAGTTGGGGCCAACACCACTCTCTGCAGTGAGTATGCTACTCTCACTATCATCACCTACTGCCACTGGCAAGGTGGTTCTGAGGTTGGAGAGTTGGGGCCAACCCCACTCTCTGCAGTGGGCGTGCTACTCTCGCTATCATCACCTACTGCACTGGCAAGGTGGTTCTGAGGTTGGAAAGTTGGGGCCAACCCCACTCTCTGCAGTGAGTGTGCTTCTCTCACTATCATCATCTACTGCACTGGCAAGGTGGTTCAGAGGTTGTAGAGTTGGGGCTAACCCCACTCTCTGCAGTGGGTGTGCTACTCTCACTATCATCACCTACTGTACTGGCAAGGTGGTTCTGAGGTTGGAGAGTTGGGGACAATCCCACTCT
>JAHLWY010002285.1:0-12782 GCA_020002185.1 Paraescarpia echinospica | reverse complement strand
CGAGTCGCATCCGTTCAATAATCGCACGGTCGCAAACGATTGCGAAGTCAGTTGAATACGTTCAACTGAAAGACGAAGCCGGGCAGTAGACGCTTACCGCCGGCCGCTACGAATTCGAACGAGAGGTCTTGTTTTGTCGCAAACGATCGAGAAGTCGGATGAACGGGTTCACGCGAATGACGACGCCTGGCAGAATACGTTTACCGCCGGCCGCTGCGAGTCGCATTCGGTCAAGCTTTCTGACGATGTCGCTGTGAGACCGCTGTTCGAGGATGGCCCAAGCTGGGTGAGCGCGTCGCGATTATCGCTCATCGACGCAAATACGTTGGGGCCGACCGGAACGTTATCTCAAAGTATTGCTGACGTGGCGGCATGGTTTCTTCGAAGTTCGATCGAATAGTCACTCTGGACACTGAATATTACAGACATACAAAAGCTTGGGAACGTAACCCACGTTAACGATTCCCACCACGCTGTACGACTTTCCTTGCCATTCTCTTGGCAGCAGGGCAACCTGTCTAGTTCAACCCTGGATCTGTCCCAGTCCTTCGCCAGCGCCCAGATGGCGAAATGCGTACAACAAACGTTTATATAAGCAGACCTAATGACACATCATATGACAGGTTTCCATCATTTCTATTGGCTAATGTAATATATAATTCAAACTAGGCATTGTGGAACACCCTCTCTACGATTACAGTGAAACCACCTGCTTGCCTAGAAACACTAGCAACAGAATACCACGCTTCACTGAGCGCATCTGCAACCGAGTTGTTGTAATTACGTAACTAAGGCGGTTGGTTAACAATATGTCTATCTACTGGCTTGACCTTCCTCATTTATAAAATTAAACCTCAGGAAAGTAGATTAAACATCCAGAAATAGCAGAAATACTACACTATCGTTAATCAGAAATGTTTCAGGCCTATTGACTTGGTAACCTGATGGCCAGAATAAGAGGTGAGAAGAATAGTGGTAGTTCTATATTCTAGTTCCAAGTTCTCAATCATAGTTTAATACATGATACGTTGTCTGAAGACAAACAGACCCATACTTAGTTTGATGTGGGTTTATTATCGTCAAACAGGCTTCCAATTAACACTCTCATTAGAGTAGTTCGCCAGTGGCCTACTTTCTCTTCCATGTGTACTTCTGGTCACCTCTTGCAGCTCGCAACAGTCGTTTGTTCTTCAAAATGTTGTGGTAAAAATCAGCACAGGTCTGGTCAATGTTCAGACTGAGAAGGAGCTCACTCATCATGAGATCCACGCAACACCAGTTTCTGCTGTTGCTCCAATTGTTCACCATTCTAGAAAAGATCCTCTCCTCATATCCTGTGGGTGCAGGGATGCCGAGGATGTAGGAGATCACCGACAGCATATTGGGGAGATCAGCTACCTGAAATACAGCCATCCACTTGGTAGCTGTGCCCTTGTCCTTCCACTGGTCATCTTCTCTGAGCCTCTCTAGAGTGTTGTTGGAGAAAGCGGGGCTGCAGACTGTTGAGCCTTTTCTCCTCTGAGAAGTTTAACCACTTCTCTACATATCTGATGGGGAAAAGGTAAACGCTGATGGTGTCGTTTCTGTCTAGCTTCTTAACATCCTTCAAAAGTGTTGTAGCTTCAAAAAGGGAGAAGATGTAGTTGCAGAAGAGGAGGTACACTTCAACCGCATCTGCATCTTCCTCCTGCACTTCTGTTGCATCCATGTTTAGCTTTAACAGAACTTGGATTTGTCTTGGGCACTCATCCCCCAGGCTGACAAAGTAGGATTTCAGAGCAGACCAGCATTGCAGGAGTCGGGAGATTGCAGTGTTGAATGATAGCCATCTAGTTGTGACATGGCGTAGGATTTCACGGAATTCGACATCACAGAACTCGTAGAATTCTTTGAGGGAGTCCCTTCTTTTTTGTCGAGCATGATAAGAAACTGTACACGTTCAGTACAACATTCTCCACATCTACTGAAAGCCTATCCAGATCACACTTCACAGTGCTATGCACAATATGAGCATGGCAGTTTCCTCGCAGAAGATCTTTCTGAGTCTTCTTCAGGTTTGTGTACACACATTTTTGGATCCCATAATTTACGTTCGTGTTATCAGCGCTGAATGCAGATACCTGATCCATTGACAACCCAAGCTTCTCCAGAGAGCACTTTATGCAGATAACTATCCCTGCTGCAGATTCGTCTGTGTTCTCCACAAAGTCCAACATTTTTTTTGATATCCCACTCTCTGGCATTAAGAATTGGACCGCAAGGGGAAACATCTTTCTGTTGCCCTGGTTTGAGGCATCCGTCTGAAGAGAAAATGTGAGAGGTCTTTCCAGTTGAGAGGTTAAAATATTAAGCACATCACCCACTGCTTTGGGTGAAAGCACATCTTTAACCAATGCTTCTCCTTTGGTTCTCCCCCAAACTGTGTTTTTTGCAATCTCGGAGTCGTGAAACGTCATCAGGTTGAGTTTCTGGCCACAGTCAGCACTGCTGTAGCTCAAGTTGTGCTTCACAGTATGATACACATGAGCCAACTCAGCAGCTGTCACCATGCTGTTTACATCGCACACCCCACCATGGGCAATATAAAACACTCGGTGACATAGCGTACAGTAAGCTTTGAACTCGTTCTCACTGACCAATGATGATCGGTTTCCCATTCACGCCGGTATTTCTTGCGCTTGGCAGGAAGACTTGAAGTGGACGAAGACGCCATGTTTAAATATACCGCACCGGCTTCTCCGAAACAAGAACAACGACAGCAGTGGACTGCAGACTCTATGCCGGAAACAGCGGTCCGAAATTTGGGCCACAGCAGCGAGTGGCAGTTTATCTGCAGCAACAGCCAATGTCAGTGACGATGCTTCTGTTTTTAAGCGCTCACACAGGCCGTCACGCACTGACAACCACACAGCGGAGCTTTTATTATACATGTAGGAAAATACGGAACAAATCGCGTTCCGTAATGATTCAATAAGGGACGCAATATTTATGTCTTAATTACGGGACGATTCCGTATTGTAAGGGACAGGTGGTAACCCTAGTAAGACTACATTAGATTTTATATAGGCGACCATTATAACGTTTCCTTCATTTCCTGCAAAGTTTGTCTAACAATCTTCTTGAACATTTCACAGCATATTTAACCTCCATTGACACAAGTGCTGTGGAAAATTCGTGAAATTCCCGTACCCTCGTTTTTCATAAAAATCCACCCTAACTTCATACCCCTAAATTTTGTCACAATCTGGTGACGGATTTTGTTGGTGCGTTCAACAAAATAGCTACCGTGCGAATACGCGAGTGAATAGCGCATATTTATTGCTACCTCGTGAGGAATCTAATGCATGCAGTAGTAGGCCTACATTCAGTATTAATTCACTGGACCAATTAACGAGTCCCACGTAAAAGTGCTCGAAAACATCCACATATCACACAAAAACGCTATTTTCAAGGGCACTCTTTAACTCGGTAGTGGCGGACGAATCCTTAATATGGTCTTACCCCCACTGACAAAGTCTCTCCACTGGAGTAAGCACTGCAAAGCTGCAGCTGCAAAGGCAAACAGACTCAACGCGTTCCCCTACAGGAACCTGAAAGGATGCATGTTCTACCATCGTTGAACAGTCTTGGACTATTCATCGGTGGTATCAGAAGACCGCACTGGAGATAGTCCAGCGGCGCGCAGCCCGTCGCATCCTATATAACTTCGGCCCCACTGCTAGCGCCTCAGCCATGGTTGAGAGCTGAACCTTGAAACATCACAGCTCAGAAGAACAGTGGACAAGGTCAGCATGATTTATGCACGGCCTTGTTGACCTGCACCCGCCCCTGGCCTACTCATGCAGGGCTGCCTCTCGGACAACACGAGGTCAGCAGAAAAACTCCAACTGCCCCACTCAGGAACTAACACATATCTCCACTCCTGCATTCCTGCCGGGTAGAAATAGTTTCTGCCAGGGAATGCATGCCATTGACAGGAAAGAGCGATTTTTTGTAGAATATATTGCCAATATGTTTCTGTACCTGTCTATGTGCAATCTGAGTAAACATATGAATACATTCATAAAGTACAAATACATTTGTATAATTGTGTTAATATTTTTCGTCTCAGCCTTGCAGTGCTTGCTTTTCCCTAGTGATTATATGGTTTAAATACAACGAATACCAGAATTGTGTTAGATTTGTGCTGACTTTCCTGTAATATAGTAAAGTCACTGATCTACAATACATGGTAATCAGACACGATCCTTAGGGGCAAAATCCTACCACTTGCATTCATTTGTGTGCATTTTGTTGTGCCCATGTGTATAGGATGTCACATGACAACACATGACAACACATGACAACACATGACAACACATGGGCCCAGTGTTCCTTTGTTCAGGGCTTCTCTTAGCTCTGCTCTCTCAGTCCCTGTGTACCTCTGTTTTATCACCAGCCTAGAAGTTGGCTTGTAATTAAAACTAACTATCACATGGTCATCTTGTGGTCAGTGGAAAGCCTGGTTTTGATGTGTAACTTTTACCAAGTGGAACTGAATATTTAGACTATTTTTATTCTAAATTATTGTTATTAGTCTGCCCAACCGTTACGATGTGTAACTTTGTTAACACGTGCGCACCTCCACAACTGTGGAGTTATTCCTCGACTGCCGGGGTTTCCACAATATCCTGAAGAATAAAAAGAAAACATTATGTGTCATGGGATCAGACGTAGTGACAAAGGCAAGGGCCATAAAATATATCATCCCCCCAACACAATTCTTCACCAACAACAAGAGACACATCCAATACGAAACAACACCACTGGCCGAAATCATATTTCAAGAGTCTTGTCACGAAATATACACAATAAAACCAGTTGGCGTCATTCTTCACGCAACAACAGCGTCACACGACCAGCCCCGTCCTCCATTCATCAACAACTCCGGACAACACGACTTTTCACACACCAACAACAAGACCATACACCACTCTTCAACCACTAATAACACCAACCACCATCACGTTTCATCTACCAACAACAAGACCATACATCACTCTTCAACCACTAATAACACCAACCACCATCACGTTTCATCTACCAACAACAAGACCATACATCACTCTTCAACCACTAATAACACCAACCACCATCACGTTTCATCTACTAACAACAAGAACAGACATCACTCTTCAACCACTAATAACACCAACCACCATCACGTTTCATCTACCAACAACAAGACCAGACATCACTCTTCAACCACTAATAACACCAACCACCATCACGTTTCATCTACCAACAACAAGACCAGACATCACTCTTCAACCACTAATAACACCAACCACCATCACGTTTCATCTACCAACAACAAGACCAGACATCACTCTTCAACCACTAATAACACCAACCACCATCACGTTTCATCTACCAACAACAAGACCAGACATCACTCTTCAACCACTAATAACACCAACCACCATCACGTTTCATCTACCAACAACAAGACCAGACATCACTCTTCAACCACTAATAACACCAACCACCATCACGTTTCATCTACCAACAAGACCAGACATCACTCTTCAACCACTAATAACACCAACCACCATCACGTTTCATCTACCAACAACAAGACCAGACATCACTCTTCAACCACTAATAACACCAACCACCATCACGTTTCATCTACCAACAACAAGACCAGACATCACTCTTCAACCACTAATAACACCAACCACCATCACGTTTCATCTACCAACAACAAGACCAGACATCACTCTTCAACCACTAATAACACCATCCACCATTACGTTTCATCTACCAACAACAAGACAAGACATCACTCTTCAAACACTATTAACACCAACCACCATCACGTTTCATCTACCAACAACAACACAAGACAACACTATTCTATCTTGATAACATTATTCTTCTTGCATCACAAGGTGATACTACGGTTGAAAATATATCACTCCGATCTGTTGTGTCCCTGACATTTATAATAATTATGATTGTTAATTTCTGTCATACTATTTTGATGAGTTAACGACGGGGCGATAGTTAACTAATGGAGATATTGATGGCAATAGCTATGTGTAAGCCCACTTACCGCCGTGACTGGTAAATTACTCCGTGACCATTTGCGTATGTTCATCAAAGCAAATCTTTTAGTTCATATCAGCGTATACCTGTCAACTTTTCTTGGAATTCCGGGAGATTCATCAGCGGTTAAGCACACTTCCCGTGTCGCGCTGTCTCGGATCTTGACATCGGCATCAAGTAGTGTCAACCATCGTTGCAAGTCAGGGCTGTTTGCCATGCAAAACTAGCCTTGGCTGATCCCCTGTGCGTATGCGAAGTGCGGAAGTTAGCTGAGTCAAACTAGTAATTGACTTCGCCAGTCGCGACTGCGTCACCCGTTAGACCAGCGCGAATACCCGCCCCAATTTGAAGACGGATATACGACTTCTGGAAATCCGAATATATAATGACCCGTTCGCCCATTAGCACGAGCAGCTGAGCGGTGTTGTGTATTCGAATAATTGCTTCTACTTCCTAAACATTGTATGTAACACGAGTTACTGTTGGTTACAATTAGCTTTGCTATGACCACCTGACCTGCCGAGATCCACTGATCTAGTGAGCAGTAGGCTGAGCTTAAATTCAGAGTTTCGCAAAGCGATCAGTCTGGGGGTACTGCTGGCTGGCACTGACATAATCAACAGCAGCGACCTCTGGCGCGCGAGGATGGAGTCAACTGGCAGGTATATAAGCGAGACTAACAATTGCTATGCTCGCACGCCAGGGGTGCTGCTGATTACAGATCGCCTTGCGAAACGTTGAAGTTAAGCTCAGCCAATATTAACGTTATCTACCAGATTCGACAGTTTTAGGTTTCACATTTGCATGTACGCCTTAGTGTTCGGGAAATATAAGTAATTATTTGAATACATTATACCGCTCAGCCGCTCGTGAGAATGGTACAAACGAACGAGTAATTATAACGGGATTCCCTGGAGTCGCTGGCTTTGTCTTTGATATCGGGTGCTGGCGTCTGCACTATTCTCACGCGTGGTACAGTCGCAACCGGTGGAGTCAGTTACTAGACAAACTACAACTGATTCAGCTAACTTACATTACATTGCGTAAGACCTTTGCCAAAGGTAGTCAAACTACCACTCCGATTTGCTAGGATGTCCGTTAATTATTGGGAACAGCTAGTTCCGTTTGAGGAACAGCGCGCCACCTATCGAGGAACCAATGTGTTGACTTGGGTTAGTGCGAAGACACCGTGGTCGTCGTCTCCGTTGTGTATGGACCTCATGGGGTTGCTTGCCTGTTTCTGTTGCTGCTATTTCTTATTCATGGCGTGCGCACCTCTCACCCGCGGCTGGTCAGAAAAAGGTGAGGTCAATGTTATTATTAAATATCCTTTCCACACTGCTTTCTACCCAGAACTGTTCGCAACTACAAGCTCAGCGATGACTATCTGGCAGGAACACTGTCGAGAACAATAAAAGTTCTCCGCTGCTGATTTTTACTTTACAAAGGAAATGAAAATGATAAAACTGCTATATTTGGCGAACGTATCTCAATAATTGCGTCACAAAGGACCTGGTGGTTTCATTGTTCAGCAAAATCACTGCTTCACGCGATCAACATAAATTATATTCCCGAATTTATGCGCAACACTTTAATTAAACATTCAGTTAATGCTAAACATGTTGGACTCTAACTAAGCCGCCGTCTTCATTGTCCAGCTGTCATCTAAAGTGTGTTGCATTAAAATAAACAAATAAAATCGTGTTAAATGCACCTACTGGTGCACACTAAAATAGTTACGATCTAGCTATGCGGTTAATACGACATGCATATGTTTCTTTTTGTTTTAACAAATTAAGTATTAAGTTTATTATTTTATTTAGGCCTACAAAGTATAGAGTGGTAGTAAGCTTTGCAATAATTCTGAAGCCACAAGCAAATCACGTCACATAAATGTGAGGTCCGCATGAAAACATTACCAGAAGTTCACAACCGTTGATTCGCTTCTAGAAATACATTTCCGGCGCGTGTGCGTCTTCAAGAACTGGCTGCATTGGTACCAGTACCCGAGACAACACGACGTGGAAGACATCAACGCGACTCTCTGCACGCACATTGTCTACTACGGGGTCGCTCTCAAAGACAACCTCGTCATCACGGCCGACCCGTACAACGTCGGCCAGTACGTTGCCCTCTTCTTCTTCCGTTCTTCCTTTTAATCCCTCTGTCTATATGTATGTATGTATGTATGTATGTATGTATGTATGTATGTCTGACTGTCTGTCTGTCTGTCTGTCTGTCTGTCTGTCTGTCTGTCTGTCTGTCTGTCTGTCTGTCTGTCTGTCTGTCTGTCTGTCAGTCAGTCAGTCAGTCAGTCAATATGTCTGTCTGTATGTCTGTATGTCTGTCTGTCTCTTCTTTTTCTCCCGTGTGTCTACTGCCTAGTCTTGCAGAATGTTGTTGAGCAGTCTCCGTCTCCGTCTCCCTCCCTCCCTCCCTCCCTCCCGTCTGCCATGCCCTAAATCCCGCACTGGTGGTTCTTTTGTAGAATAAAGAAAATCGTGGATCTACATAGAAGTCACAAGTTGTTGAAGGTTGTGGTGTGTCTGGGCGGTCCAAACTTTCCCTGGAGGTACCTCAGCACTATGATGACGACACCAGCCAATCGGTCCCAGTTCGTTGCGTCTGTCGTCTCCTACATGAGTACGAGACACTTTGACGGTCTGCACCTCGACTTTCCGTTTCCAGAAGACACACCGCGTGTAGACAGAAACGGATTCGCTTGGCTCATTTTGGTACGGTATAGCTTGTAGACATCAGGGGCTGATCCACAGAGGGAAGGCTAGGGGGGGGGGGGGCACAAAAACATAATATATTTTGTAGAATGTATAAAAATAGACAAATTAATTGAAAAAGGAACATAATCCTGAAAGACCTTTCAAGAAAAGTTTTGGTTTTCACTTAGAATCACCAATAATTCTTGGAACCCAGGAGCAGTATGACGATCCGTTACTGTAATGTCACTATTTAAACGGGACTGTTTTAACGGTATTACCGTTAGCAGATGTTTGGAACAACCGATTAGCCTAGTTTGAAGATGCTGAAATGCCAATATATTGTAATCTAGCGGAGATGTGAAAATGTGAATAATGTGCGTTTTATAGTCAAAGCATGACACTTATGTTATCAGGTCGAAGTTCCACCCATACCAATCATTATTTATGATGGGCTGTCGAACGATGGGATCGCGTGATAGACCTTTTTAATTGGCTGCCACCAAAACATGTTTCACGATTTCTCGACTTTTCTCTAATATATGAAATCTATTTTTATGTATAATATTATGTTGAGGTAAGGACTGTGCCACTAATATTACACTTACAACAGCCATTTTGGATTTCAATATGGCTGCCACACCAAACCATGATTTCTGAACTTCTAGATAACGTAGACAATTGATTGTTATAATATACATTTTTATTGACACGGAATCAAACTATGCCACGTTTTTCAATATAACATCCAATGCCTTGCGATGTAGGATCTCCGGAGAGGCTTTCAGCGTGAGTCAAATCGGACTGGGAAGCCACAGTTTGAGTTGAGTGCCACGGTCAGCTGTCGGAAAACCGTTATTGAGAAATCATACGAAATCACAAATATAGCACAGTAAGTATCCATTAACAGAACGTCTGTTAGCCTAAGGATGGTGTTGCAAGTTCGCAAAATAAAAAAGTTATATGTGTCTAACGATGGTTCAAATCACCCCGCCTCTACCAATAGGGTCTATGCGCTGTGGAACGTGCGATTTTGCTTATTTCTGAAGGTCGTCAATGTATCAGTTAAGCAATACATTTTGTTCAAACAGCACTAAACACATTTAGGATGCAGCTGCTTGATGACATAGTATCAGATCGTGTTATCTTAAAACGCCATGTTATATAGTATAAAATACATATTCTATTCTCTTGACAACCCACTTTTTTTACAAACTACCATTTCGATGTTAATTTTACCTTATATATACTCTCATATTTATATTTAAATAATCTACATAGATCCTTAATGGGAAAGCCCCACCGATACGTTTGAAATGAGAAAACAAGCTTGAAATGAGAAAACAGTTCCATACAACACAACGTTCAGCGGTTGGTCTATGATGATACTATGCTGGCAACTATGTATGTGACATTTATCTTCTTATTGATATTTATTTGTGATTCCCGGTTCACCATTTCATTACTCGTCGCTGCCCATAGTTTTATAATGGCGTACTTTTGCCGGAACACCATTGTATTATGTACGGCACGTTTTCAACTCAAAAAAGTGCCCTATTTCGTGTTGTAGCAACCTGGACTGGATCAGTCTGCGGGCGTTTGACTTCGACGAAGACAACGAAGGCAGAACCGCCCATCAGGCGCCGCTACGCGAAGGGAAACGGAAGGAGGACAAGCCGCAAGAACAGAACATTGTACTCATTCTTTCGCGTATAGCACCTAGCGGTTAAAACGTTTACTACAACCCTAGCGAGTACAACGTTAACTACATCTGCTTCGGATAAACGTTTTCGAGATTCAATAACGTAATTGTCCGTATAACAAAGTTGTTGAATCTTTTTAAGCAGTACTTCAGGTGTGATCAAGTTTAGCATGTGATGGTTTTACCCATGTGAATGTTCACGGACACACGCACACACGCATACATATTATACGCGCGAGCGAGTGAATGGGAGGGAGCGAGTGTGTGAGTAGGTGCGCGCGTGTGTGTGTTCGTGCGTGTGTGTGTGTGCGTGCGTGCATGCATGTATGTGTGCGGTCACTTGCAGGAGTGGGCCGTCAAGCACTGGACAGAGACTGGCGTTGACAGGTCACGACTGGTTCTTGGCATCTCCTTCGACGCCGCTGCTTACCAGCTGCGGGATAATCGGGTGTTTGGTTTCTGGGCGCCGCAGACAGGCCCCTTACCCAGGGGAAACTACACTCATAGACGCGGTCGTCTTTCCTACTATGAGGTGAGTGCACGCACGCTACAGTAGAGGGGACCTACTCCTAGTTATACCTAGGCCAAAGGTATAAAAACTGAACGCAACACAAACGGGAATTTGGTTTTCATCTAAACCTGAATATAACGCGTTTCGCCCCGAAACATTTCACATACTTTAATAAATACATTTTAATAGGACTGGTGATTGTTGCCAAACTCTATTTTCACCGATGTCTGCATATACCGCTTATGATGTCCGCGGGTGGGCGCGCCAGTGTGTGGTACTGTGCCCTCTGTCGGACAATGCATCCATAACAGATTTAACAAGATTTAACAAGATTGCCATCCAGAGAATTAACTCTAGATGGCAGGTGGACAAGGAAGCCCTTTGGTTTATCGAGAGTCCAACCCTTTTATCTGAATATATCCAGCCCTTCTGAGGTATGTGTCGATTTTATTTTTAAACATATTCACACTACTAGCACCCACACAATCATCAGATAATCTGTTCCATTCATTCATAGTCCTTTGTGAAAGTGAGAACTTTCTTACGTCTAATCTAAACTGCTCCTTTAGTAATGTAACTTCATGTCCTCTAGTCTTTCTTAACACAAAAATATATATTTCTATCAATATTTTCATAACCATTCAATATTTTAAACACTTCTATCTGATCTCCTCTCAATCTCCTGGTCTCTAGTGTTGTTAAACCACATTCTTTTAGGCGTTTTTTATAACTAAGATCCCTCAGTTTTGGTATCATTTTAGTCGCTCTCCTCTGTACTCTTTCTAGCATATCTATGTCCTTCTTGCGGTATGGCCTCCACGCTTGTATACAATATTCTAAATGAGGCCTAACTATTGTTTTGTACAGCGGTATTATTAGTTCTTTTTCTTTATATGCTATATTTCGCCTAACCAATCCAAGGATTTGATTTCCTTTTGAAGCTGCAATTCCACACTGCTCTGAAACCTTCATGTCAGCACTAATTGTCAGCCCTAAGTCTTTTTCTTTTACAGTAGTACTTAGTACAGTTCCCCCCATTGTATATTCTACAAATTCGTTCCCATGTCCTGTGTGGAGGCATTTACATTTCCCAAAATTGAACAACATTTGCCACTTTTCAAACCATTTGATCAACCTGTCAAGATCATCTTGTAAATGCTGTCTATCTTCATCACTTTTAATCCTTCTAAACAATTTTGTATCATCTGCAAATTTCAACACCTTGCTAGCTATATCATCGTCCAAATCGTTTTTATATATTAAGAATAATATAGGTCCCAGTATTGGTCCCTGTGGAACCCCACTCAAAACTGATTTCCAGTTTGAAGCCTCCCCATCAACAACTACCCGTTGTCTTCTGTCAATCAGCCATTTTCTATCCAGTTAATTATACAATTTCCTATGCCATGGGCCTTTAGTTTAAGCAGTAATCTTTGATGTGGCACTTTGCGAAAGCTTTTTGAAAATCTAAGTAGATGATATCTACTGGTGATTCATCATCTACCCACTTAGTGATATCTTCCAAAAAACATAACATATTTGTTAAGCATGACCTCGCTTTTAGAAACCCATGTTGAGATGGGTTTATCAAGTTATGTTTAACAAGAAAATCCACCATGTGATCTTTAATCAGTCTTTCTAATAATTTACAAATCACCGATGTTAAACTAACTGGTATATAATTATTTGACTTGTTTCTCGAACCTTTTTTAAATAACGGTATAATGTTTGCTTCGTTCCATTCTAAAGGAACCACTCCCTCTTC
>JAHLWY010002284.1:0-12782 GCA_020002185.1 Paraescarpia echinospica | reverse complement strand
AACAACGTCGACACCAGGATACACACAACAACGTCGACACGAAGGTACACATACAACAACGTCAACACCAGGACACACACAACAACGTCGACACCAGGATACACACAACAACGTCGACACCAAGGTACACACAACAACAACGTCGACACCAGGACACAAACAACAACGTCGACACCAGGATACACACAACAACGTCGACACCAAGGTACACACACAACAACGTCAACACCAGGACACACACAACAACGTCGACACCAGGATACACACACAATAACGTCGACACCAAGGTACACACACACCAACGTCGACACCAGGACACACACAACAACGTCGACACCAGGATACACACACAACAACGTCAACACCAAGGTACACACACACAACAACGTCGACACCAAGGTACACACAACAACAACGTCGACACCAGGACACACACAACAACGTCGACACCAGGATACACACAACAACGTCGACACCAAGGTACACACACAACAACGTCAACACCTGGACACATACAACAACGTCGACACCAGGATACACACACAATAACGTCGACACCAAGGTAGACACACACCAACGTCGACACCAGGACACACACAACAACGTCGACACCAGGATACACACACAACAACGTCAACACCAAGGTACACATACAACAACGTCGACACCAAGGTACACACACAACAACGTCGACACCAAGGTACACACACAACAACGTCGACACCAAGGTACACCCAACAACAACGTCGACACCAGGACACACACAACAACGTCGACACCAGGACACACACAACAACGTCGACACCAGGATACACACACAACAACGTCGACACCAAGGTACACACACAACAACGTCGACATCAGGATACACACACAACAACGTCGACACCAAGGTACACACACAACAACGTCGACACCAAGGTACACCCAACAACAACGTCGACACCAGGACACACACAACAACGTCGACACCAGGATACACACACAACAACGTCGACACCAAGGTACACACACACAACAACGTCGACACAAGGATACACACACAACAACGTCGACACCAAGGTACACACACAACAACGTCGGCACCAGGACACACACAACAACGTCGACACCAGGATACACACACAACAACGTCGACACCAAGGTACACACACAACAACGTCGACACCAAGGTACACACACAACAACGTCGACACCAAGGTACACACAACAACAACGTCAACACCAGGACACACACAACAACGTCGACACCAGGATACACACAACAACGTCGACACGAAGGTACACATACAACAACGTCAACACCAGGACACACACAACAACGTCGACACCAGGATACACACAACAACGTCGACACCAAGGTACACACAACAACAACGTCGACACCAGGACACACACAACAACGTCGACACCAGGATACACACAACAACGTCGACACCAAGGTACACACACAACAACGTCAACACCAGGACACACACAACAACGTCGACACCAGGATACACACACAATAACGTCGACACCAAGGTACACACACACCAACGTCGACACCAGGACACACACAACAACGTCGACACCAGGATACACACACAACAACGTCAACACCAAGGTACACACACACAACAACGTCGACACCAAGGTACACACAACAACAACGTCGACACCAGGACACACACAACAACGTCGACACCAGGATACACACAACAACGTCGACACCAAGGTACACACACAACAACGTCAACACCTGGACACATACAACAACGTCGACACCAGGATACACACACAATAACGTCGACATCAAGGTAGACACACACCAACGTCGACACCAGGACACACACAACAACGTCGACACCAGGATACACACACAACAACGTCAACACCAAGGTACACATACAACAACGTCGACACCAAGGTACACAAACAACAACGTCGACACCAAGGTACACACACAACAACGTCGACACCAAGGTACACCCAAAAACAACGTCGACACCAGGACACACACAACAACGTCGACACCAAGGTACACACACAACAACGTCGACACCAAGGTACACCCAACAACAACGTCGACACCAAGGTACACACACAACAACGTCGGCACCAGGACACACACAACAACGTCGACACCAGGATACACACAACAACGTCGACACCAAGGTACACACAACAACAACGTCAACACCAGGACACACACAACAACGTCGACACCAGGATACACACAGCAACGTCGACACCAAGGTACACACAACAACAACGTCGACACCAGGACACACACAACAACGTCGACACCAGGATACACACAACAACGTCGACACCAAGGTACACACACAACAACATCAACACTAGGACACACACAACAACGTCGACACCAGGATACACACAACAACGTCGACACCAAGGTACACACAACAACAACGTCAACACCAGGACACACACAACAACGTCGACACCAGGATACACACAACAACGTCGACACCAAGGTACACATACAACAACGTCAACACCAGGACACACACAACAACGTCGACACCAGGATACACACAACAACGTCGACACCAAGGTACATACAACAACAACGTCGACACCAGGACACACACAACAACGTCGACATCAGGATACACACAACAACGTCGACACCAAGTTACACACACAACAACGTCAACACCAGGAGACACACAACAACGTCGACACCAGGATACACACACAATAACGTCGACACCAAGGTACACACACACCAACGTCGACACCAGGACACACACAACAACGTCGACACCAGGATACACACACAACAACGTCAACACCAAGGTACACACACACAACAACGTCGACACCAAGGTACACACAACAACAACGTCGACACCAGGACACACACAACAACGTCGACACCAGGATACACACAACAACGTCGACACCAAGGTACACACACAACAACGTCAACACCAGGACACATACAACAACGTCGACACCAGGATACACACACAATAACGTCGACACCAAGGTACACACACACCAACGTCGACACCAGGACACACACAACAACGTCGACACCAGGATACACACACAACAACGTCAACACCAAGGTACACATACAACAACGTCGACACCAAGGTACACACACAACAACGTCGACAACAAGGTACACACACAACAACGTCGACACCAAGGTACACCCAACAACAACGTCGACACCAGGACACACACAACAACGTCGACACCAGGATACACACACAACAACGTCGACACCAAGGTACACACACAACAACGTCGACACCAGGATACACACACAACAACGTCGACACCAAGGTACACACACAACAACGTCGGCACCAGGACACACACAACAACGTCGACACCAGGATACACACACAACAACGTCGACACCAAGGTACACACACAACAACGTCGACACCAGGATACACACACAATAACGACGACACCAAGGTACACACACACCAACGTCGACACAAGGACACACACAACAACGTCGACACAAGGATACACACACAACAACGTCAACACCAAGGTACACACACAACAACGTCGACACCAAGGTACACACACAACAACGTCGACACCAAGGTACACACACAACAACGTCGACACCAGATACACACACAACAACGTCGTCATGAAAAAGTGTTTTTTAACATAAAGAAGCGTACCCATATATTGGTGGATTTCCAAACGGGTATAACCCTGTATATTGCAAGCACATACCGTGGATACTTGTTGGGGGTGCGTTGTGACGGAAAGCATTTTAAAAGCATAATTAAATCGTATTTAGACCTATATACCCCTTATAATTGCAAACTAATTGATGTTTCTTACTTCGTACGCACAACATTGTCATAATTTTTATGTTACTTATTATTTATGATAATGTATTTGTTGTCTGATTATATATATATATATACAAAAAAATTCATTGGTACCTGTAAACCGCTGATCATGGTAGATCGGTTGCTATAACATAGGTACTGCGTGCAATTAATAACCATAAACGGACTACAAATACATTATCATAATTAATAAGTAAAAATAATTATGACAATGTAGTGCGTACGAAGAAAGAAACATCAATTAGTTTGCAATTATAAGGGGAACATAGGGTTAAATACGATAGATGTATATATATATATATATATATATATATACAGATTATAGATGACACTAGACACTGTTGGTGTATGGTGGGGGAAAACAACACTAATTGAAACAAAGCATTCAAAGACGGCACCTTACCTGTATCGGATGGGTCAATGGCTACTTCGGGCAGAATTTCCATTATTGGCGATGTGACGTCATTATTTGACGATGCAATGGATACATCCGTGTTTGACGCTTTCGGCAGCACCGCCGTAAACATATCCAGCATCTCCTTCCGCAGTGCACCCGACTCTTGTCGAATCACCTGCCCCATCTCCTGCCTCATATCATTCATCTCGCTCCCTATCCCCTGCCTCATCTCATTCATCTCGCTCCCTATCCCCTGCCTCATCTCATTCATCTCGCTCCCTATCCCCTGCCTCATCTCATTCATCTCGCTCCCTATCTCCTTCTGCATAACCTTCATATCTCTCCTCATCTCTTGCCGCATATCCTTCATCCCGAGCCCCACCTCCTGCCCCAACTCGTGCAGCTTCTGCCCCATCTCCTGCACCATTTCTCCTCCGATCTTCTGCCCAAAATCTTGCGCCTCCAGCCTCATCTCCAGCCCCATTTGTTGATGCATCTCTTGCCGTATCTCCTGCGTCTTCTCTTGCATCTCCTGTCCAATCTCCAGCCTCAGTTGCTCGGTAGTAGCCATATTCTTCTCGGTCTCAGGTCCACAATCAGCTGCATTCGTAGATGTATCCGAGTGGGAATCTGACCTAGTGACCTGCTCCACTCCAGTCTCCACAACGTCTGTCTGCGACGGACGATTCGACGCTGCCGTCTTTACACTTGGGTCTGCTGAACGCCTCATCGAATACATCCTGTAATCAAACACAAAATCGTTGCACTCATGATGTATCATATCAACATCTGACCATCATTAGTAGACACTAATCACAAATGGGACCACACTTTATTAACACCATTGCCAAAAATACCTGATGTCACTCGTGCCTTTCTGGGATAACCGCAAGTCAACCCCTTCCATTCTGGATACCAGCCTCGGTCAACCCCTTCCATTCCAATGACCAGCCTCGGTCAACCCCTACCATTCCGATACCAGCCT
Source organism: Paraescarpia echinospica (assembly GCA_020002185.1). Taxonomy (NCBI): domain Eukaryota; kingdom Metazoa; phylum Annelida; class Polychaeta; order Sabellida; family Siboglinidae; genus Paraescarpia; species Paraescarpia echinospica. The sequence continues at coordinate 7,561 of JAHLWY010002284.1, read as the reverse complement.
CGGTCAACCCCTACCACTCTGGTAACCAGCCTCGGTCAACCCCTTCCATTCCGGTGACCAGCCTCGGTCAACTCCTACCACTCTGGTAACCACCCTCGATCAACCCCTTCCATTCCGGTGACCAGCCTCGGTCAAACCCTACCATTCCGCGGACAGCCGCTGGACAACACGTACCAGTCCTGTGACCACCTTTGGTAAACTCCTAACATTAAGTAGACAACCGTTTGTCCACTTTTACCATAAAAGCTGACAACACCAAACATTCCAGTGACCACCATTGTTCATCAAATACGACCACAAGGGATACATTAGTGACATAGTTATGCCTGATGCTGACAGTTGATAAAATCAAGATGAACACGTTATTTTAGCTACTCAGCCGATGTTGATTCATATTATGATCTAGACAGTAAAATAATGCATTTATATCATACACTTGTAATAAAATCTTCTTATTGTCCTTTAAGTACGTAAAGTTGCCAATTGCGTATTTCCCATTGTCTTAAATAATTGCCCAATATATTCGTCCGAGTTACTGGTGTTGAGTACATGTTACACAAGTTTGTAAAACAATTAATATTTTATTGGTTAGGTATGAGATGATTTAATCTGATGTGCTAACTTTCATTTAATTGAAATGTTTCTCAAACAGACAGTCCCGTCTTTCTTTCGAGATGTACACACCAGAACAGTTGAGTGTCTCTGCATAACATATGCCAGGGAAAATGCATGTTAGTGTTTTTTTCTGTATTATGTATTATTTGTTAGACGCTCTGCCAATGATAAATAATCAGTATATTTATACATTAAAATCCATATATATATATATATCTATTCGACAGTGCCCCCAACAGCCAACTGATATGTTAAAGATTAAATATTATAATACTATAAGGTAAATAAGAATCCCTAAGATTGGTATATTTAACTAGAGAAACTTTATTAATTTGCAGATAATATAAACAACATTGGTTGGTAAATGGCTAAGTGAATAAATAAACATTGGGAGTTCTATTCAAATACAAAAATTATTATAAAATCGAAAATACAGTTACCATAAATATCAATTAATAAAGTATTAAACTAATGCATTGTTAGATGTACAAGCAGAAATGCCTGTCACCTGGCGGGACGCCTTGGTACAAAGCATTTAAATAACCAAGCAGAGTCACTCAACGATAAGCCATTTTGCTGTTGAACTGGTAGCGTATACAATATAATTACCGTCACACCTGAATAACAGAGGGCGCTGCGCGAGTGACTATGCTTGGTTATTTAAATGCTTTGGTTGGTATTTGCCGGTCATGATAGTAGTATTTACCGAATGTTAGAAAACACACACCATCGTTCCATAAACACAATATCGCACTCGCAGATATTTCTTGTTTGTTCAAAAGAATGAAGGTCGGAGAGATTGTAAAGTTCATGTCCTGGTAGTGATAGTGTCGAATTTTCAAATAGTATTGCTATGCTATTGGCATGAGGATAGACATAAGCATATTATTGTGTCAGCATCTACGTCATATTGCCAAGTCCATAGCACAGAGGCCTTTTTCTCAGAATACTTGCTTGCGCGTGTAGTTCCTTCAATTGTTAGGTAACGTTTCTGAACAACTGATTTACACCATAAAACGTGAGAATGTTGACATATACGTGATATTTTGAAAATATATAGGTAATGCGGCCTATTCTAGGGGCGTTAACCAACCCGCATCCGCAAACTCAAGTATAACTAAATGACGTATAAACATTAAACATTAAATGCGAGTTAAAGTTTATTTGTTTTAAATGTGTCCATGGACTTGGTTAGCCGTACATATTCAGGCAGCGCCTTCCAGACGGTAGGTCCTGCGTACGAGAATGAACATCGCTCGTACCATTCAAGGTTATGCAGTGGAACAGTAAGTAGCGGGTGCGGTACGTACGGCGAGACAAACCGGGGTCCGGTCATGGAGGACGGAGAATACTAACACAAGTAACTTCTACTGAATGCACCCCTACACCGGCACCCAGTGCAGCCGTCTCGATGCTGCCGTGATGATTTGACGATCACCTCGCAGAATATGTAAGACGGCTCTGGCCGCCGAGTGCTGAAGCATCTAAAGATGGTGGAGTAAACGGTGTGATGCTCCGTACATCATTGCATTGGCTTTGTCAATTATTGAGGTCATTGATGTATGCACAATATATGATACCCGCCAAAATCCACACCTCCGCTTCCGACCCATGTGCTCGTAACTTGGACAAGTGCACCCTGGTAACTGCAGTAGGGCAACGCAACCTGCGGGCTTCCTGTGGGCTTGCATAACTTGGCTGTAGGCAAATGGAGGGCTGGACTGAGTGTCTGGGCAGTATATTCTATTTCTAGACGGGGAGCATGTGTGGGCCCTGTAGGTACATGGCGCTGGGCCCCTCGGTGTAGGCATACGTCCCGGTCACTACCAACCACACGCCCAGCCATGGGTTAAATGGTCGTAACATTGGGTAAATAGTAGTATATGCGGTGGTAGGAAGAGGAAAAGTAGTTCCGGTTCCCATGCTAAAAGATAGGGCAATAACCGGATGTTCCTCCTTCCTCTGCCAACGGAAAAACGGATTTGTACCCATTTCGTATAGGTCTAAAGTGGGTTGAACTATAAAAAAGGTAAAACGTCAATTCGATTTATCGTATAGGTATACGACGACTTTTTGAGTTCGAGGTATCAATTTACCCCTGATTTCTTTTAGCCATACAAATGCCATATTAAAAGATAATAAATTTAGAAGATAGGGATGTTTCCCCATGTTAGAAAATAGGGAATGTTTTCCACGTTAAAAGATAGGGATATTTCCCCATATTAAAAGATAGGGATGTTTCCCCATGTTCGAAGATAGGGGAAGTTTCCCATGTTAGAAGATAGGAAGTTTGCCCATGTTAGAAAATAGGAAGTTTCCCCATGTTAAAAGATAGGGATGTTTCCGAATATTAGAATATAGGGAAATTTCTCCATGTTAGAAAAATTTCCCCATGTTAAACGTCAATTCCATTTATCGTAAAGGTATACGAAAACTTTTTGAGTTTGAGGTGCCAATTTACCATACTTTTTAGCCATACAGATCCTATATTAAAATATAGGAAATTCCCCCACCCATGATAATAGATAGGTTCGTTTGTGACAAAATATACCGGACAGCATGTGAACCTGTCACACACGAGACGTGTTAGTTGGCCGGTAATCGGCTAGTGTTATAGTGAGTAGAAAATTCCCCGCTAAATTTTATTCTAGAAGTTTCTTTGGTACTTTTTTGGCGTGGATCAAGCGACGCTGCTGGAGACGTATCTGAACTTGTTTGTGAGTTGCGCGCGGGAACCACACTACGATTTATGGAACGATATTAGGGCCATAATTCCACAATGCTACAGTGTTGATTTCTGACTTTCGATTATCCATTTACGCTGTCATTGTGCAAGATTGTTGTCAAATAATTCACTAGAATGGCGTTTGGTCAAATATTTCTCCTAAATATTTTCTCCAAAAAATTGTCTCCACAATATTTTCTCGAAAAGATAATCTGGCACAAATTGCACTCATTGACCTAAGCTAAGCAACTTGCAAATACTGAAGTATCCCTTGCAAGTCAGGCCAAAGCAATTATATAATTGCTTTGGTCAGGCCTTGCGCTGTCATCACCAACGTCACGACGTGGTGTACAGAATACTTATATCGATCATTTTTCACCCACGTTATGAGCTGTTTTATCAAAGTTAGAGTTTAAAGGAACTGAAAGTCGATGAACGGAAGAAACGAAGTGCCAAGCAGTCTGCCAGAAAACGCGAATTGTTTGTCGGGAAGGTTGGTACTGTGTGTGAGCGATAATTCATGATGTTTCGAAAACTGTCAATAATAATATTTATTCGTACTATAACGTGTACAATTCAGTGAAAGTAACGTATACATCCATCTAAAATGTATATAAAACGGTCAGTGCAGCCAGTCTCGTCTATGAACCGTGAGCGTCTATGTCATGAATGGGGGAGGCTGTTTTTAAGTGAATATTATTAAACTTTAAAGATAATAATAGTGTGGAGTCTCCCATCACACATTGATTTGTTTTGAATTTTGTTGACATTATGTAAATTGTTATTGTAAAATTTGTAGCTTAGTATTTGTTTTCATATTTTGTAGTTCTAGTTGTCTCCAGTGCTTGGCAATGTTCTATTAACTGACTAGTCTGTATTATTGTGGTTACAATGTAATGGTCTTATGAGGTCTCATTCTTTATATACTGGCACTGAGGGTGGTCACTACCAGGGTGCTTGTCGTCCTCAGTGGTTCTTTTACGTCCCAAATTGAGACGGGACCGACGTTAATGTGATCACCGAGGCACGAGGGATACGCCGTCCCCAATTTTGAGAGCCAGATTTTTACACCAAATATCATGCCTGCTCGGTCCAGGTTTCGAACTCAGAGCACTGGCATGCCAGGCGGATGTGCTAACCACTACACTAGGCGCACTCTCTGTATAATTTGTTTCTGCTGTTGGGATAAATAAAATGCATTCTTACCTTACCTAAGATTGGAGGGTGTGTTTCTATATTTCATAAAAAAACAGCACAAACCCTTGGAGTAACATAAACTATCGAGAGGGATGCGGGGGTACCAGCCCAGGCTGATCACAGTGCTTTCTTCTATATCATGAGCAGTCTTACTCCAAACCCTCTATACTTTATCTTAGTCACATACTGAACATAACTTGGGATAATGTCATTGTTTTTCATTTTACAGGTTAATGAAGAGGAGCTCAGCATGAAACTGCCGCAGAATAACATGTATAGGGACGTACATGGTGGTATGCACCAACTACCCAAATTTACACTGGGGAGTCTAGTGGAATACTTATCCCAGTGCGGAAAGAAGCTGGAGGAAAAGAGCAAGTCTCTATACAAAGAAAGACGAGTTATCTTAACATTAAACTAAAAGGACTGTAGGATTAAAGGTAAATGCGAATAACCATATGAGCTTAGTAGTTTGTACGTCCCTGTCAAATATGATACTGCCTTGATGAAATAATATTTTTCTTTGTCAATGGATACCAGCGGGCTTATTTGAAAGAGGTTTGGCAAATTTATATGTGTTAAATGTAAGAACAAACATTCGAAACCTAACAATAAATTATTCAGGACCAGTATTCAGGAATACCCTGCCTCATAAACTTTGAATACTCCTGACCATTAACCAGTTTAAAAGAAACCTAGCAGCTCCTTACTCGTGAATTATTATTGATATTACATTATATACGTGTCTGGGTAAATATAAATAGGTGAAGCACAATACTGGGCCAAAAAAGAGGGCTGGACAGCAAAAACAAAGTCTTAGATGGTAACCAAAATACATCTACACCTAAAATTAAAGAAGATAAGATATTTTTACTCACTGTTATGTGGCGCAATGCCAAGTGAAGTTCACGATGTAAGTTACATGGTGTCTTTTAACAAAAATATGAGAATGTGAAGCACTTCAGAAATCAAAATTTGCTTGACTGATGTATGCTAGTACCTCATCAGAATCCAACCAAGACTTTTAAAATGTTAAGAATGATCAGAGCACTCTGGACGTGAAATGGTGGACACTGTAACTTACGTTATCCACCAAATCCACACATTTTTTAAACAACAATAAACAGGCAGGATGCGTTTTTTTGTGTCTCTTCTTTCTTCATGGGCCTAAGATTCAGCACAAATGTTATCAACAGGAACAGTCCGCAAACGAAGCTGGTTATGGAGTAAATATAGCGCAAGTTACAGCACTCCAATTTGGCCCAGTATTGTGCGACTCCACAATTTTTAATATATATATTGTACATTGTTTTCTTCAGGTTATTGCGATATATGCGTGTCAGCTGTTGTGTGGGCAGAGATGAGGAAGTCTGCCTCTTATAAAGTAGATGTGTCCATGAACAATGATGCGATGGTGCAAGAAGCAGAATGTCATGCTGGGCTGGGCCCTACAGCTCACTGCAAGCATGTTGCAGCAGTTCTGTTCGGCCTGACACTACTGTCAGACAGGAACTATCTTGACAGAAGTGACAGGTACACAGGTAAGACGTTTTAAAAAAAACACTTATTTTCTGCATTCAATGTATTATGTACAAATATTGGGGCAATTGTCAATGCACAAAAAAATGGCAGTTAGTTTATCCCAATTTTGTACAAATAAGCTGGGTAGTTTCAAGAATGTGACACGCTCTTGTCAACATATCAGCAACAATAAATAAATGAAAGGGTTAAAATGTATATAAAATTCATAAATATGTAGCTGAATGTACACTTTGACTTGACCTGCAGGACCACCAGACGTTCTATCATGCTATACCTTTTAAAGAAACTCCTATCAAGTCCAGCAAATTACATGCAATTTGTGGGAAGGACAATTCCGACCTTATATATGTTCCTCGATCACAGCAACTGCAGAACGACTCTACACCAGACAGGTTCACTCTATTTGACGAAACAAATATTATATTCCTTTTACAGACCAATTGAAAAATAGTTACTTGTCAAAACATGGGCATTAGTGCAGTCTCTGGCTTTATGTATAAAGCAAAAAATACAATGTTGCTTATATCTCTACATATACATATTTCAGGAAAGTCAGTCAATGCTAGTGATGCAGCTGTTCCCTCCTGCCAATCCACATGCCCTTGCCAACGACCACAGCTACTTGAAGTTAACTCCACAAGATCAGTACTTGAAAGATGAAATGGTTAGTTATTTCCATGCTTTTCAATTCAATATACATACATACATATGTATTTACACAATGTGCTCCATTGAAACAGTGCACACGGTTACATTGGCTCAGTGACTAGAACGTTTGACTCTCAATCAAGAGAACCCGGGTTCGAATTCAGTGCTGCTGTGTTGAACCTTGGGCAAGTTCGTTCACTTTACGTTGCTCCAGTTCACTCAGCCATATGAATGAGTACCTTGCTATAGACAGTGGTGGATATTTGTGTACAAATAGCCTTTGTGCATTAATTGTGGCATGGCTGAATGCTTCCCAGAGAAGTTGAGATGGTGCTCGATCAAACAAGTCTGCTAGGGAGTAAAGTGTAAAGTGCTTTGAGCAGTCATCAGGACTGGATACTGCGTTATTATATAAGTGATTACTTTTTAGAGTCCAACCTACACACCATTGTGCAATACAGCTCTGAGCATTTCATTTGAAACTAAAAACAAAGTTAAAACTTGAAACAAAGAGGGGGTTTGTTGTATTGCGATTAATATCTGGTGATAATACAACTATATAGCTTAACGCTGCAATATCAGTTCGATTTTTATGCTCCTCGGTTTTCTGACTAATTTCCCAAAAAAGCAAAGCTATCAAGTATCCATTATAATATCCTAGTTCATTGGTGCACTTGTGCTACTTCGTTTTGTTGAAATTAATAAACAAACTGCGAACTATTTTGAATTTGGTTTCGAGTCGAAGGAGTCAAAACTAGCAACACTTACTTGGACAAGCATCTGGAAGTGGAAACTTCATATAATATCGTGTTTGCGAATTTGGGCGAGACTGAC
>JAHLWY010002283.1:0-12782 GCA_020002185.1 Paraescarpia echinospica | reverse complement strand
GTCACAAAACATTTTGCTGGTTTAGATGTTGAGGGTCAATTAACATATCATTTGAAAAAACACTATTTTTGAGACAGGAATTCAAGATTTTAATTTCTGTTATTACTGTTAATTAATGACAAAAAATAGTTGTTATAAGTGGCACATACAAAAGAGACAACCCAAATAAACAAACAGAGACTGATAATGCCTCAGGCGGCCCTAAATCTGGCCATATTTGGAGGGGATGGAATTTACAACACCATGAACATCCGCACCATCGAACAATTGCAACAAGTATATATATATATATTTATATATATATATATATAATATATATTCCCCTTCCCTGTAAGCTATTTATGTATGGATTTAGAGATGAATGTATCAGTTATTGAAACCTCAGTACAACTTTTGTCTTGTTCAATTGTACAAGATAATTACCATTAGGACAACAGCAGTAGATGTCCATTTCACCCGCACCAAAGCGCACACACGTTCCACCATTGCTACAGTAACCTACAAGTACATGATACATATTCCTGGATAATGTCTATGCATGACATAGTATGTTTTCTATGTGACGTACGTAACAACAAAAAGTTTACATCAAAAAACAGATAAACACAGGCATTCCAGACATTCTTTGATCAGGTCAAATTGTGTGAATTAAGTAGGAGTCTACCATTCTGAAACTGGGTAATCAATTACAAGACTACTGTATTTGCCAACTACAACATTTCTCAATCACGACCATCAGTCAATAGGAGTCCCTATTTCTAAGTCCCAAAACAGAGGTTAAACAACTAGAAGGGCTCATGTTTATTCCATTTAGTCTCAGTGTCAATCTGATTTAATCACAAAGCAGTTCCGTTTCAAAATTAAAACTAACCGTGGCTCATTCAATAACTAACTTAACAGGCAGCACTAACCAAATACAGTAAATATTCACGATTCTCTGTTCAAGCATTTCTTTCCCTATGCACCAACACACTGACCTTCCCCACGTGAGAGAGTGAAGCTCTGACAGTTCTGCAGTGTTGTAATTCCAGTGATCTGGTCGGTCACAGAGTCGAACTTTCCAGATAGTCCAAGAAACTCGACTCCAGCAGCAGGGGGAGTGTCCCAACTGACAGGGCTGAACTGTACAGTTCCCTCATTCGTCATCAACACCGACACTGTCTCCACGCCCTTCACAGTGCTGTTGAGGAATGTCAGCTTCCCCTTCAGTGAGTTCGGGTCCCCATTCTGTAGGGCGAGGGTAACTTGGATGCTGAACTGCTTGTTGTCACACGTGTAGTGGCCTTCCCACGTGCCAGCCAAGGTTTCTGCAAACATCGAGGTTTCAACTCAACTGATTTAACTCTTTACCATATGTACAAATATCAATAAAAGGAAAATTTTATGTCATTATGTAAAGAGTATACAGGGAGGACATTGTGTAATATTATATTCTATCAGAGAGTTAGTGGTTATTTTCACAGGTCAATGTTTCTTGTTACCATACAAGTTTATTTTGAATATTATATTATGACTTGCAATACCACGGAGGCATCTTCGTGAAAATATTCATCAAACTGGAAAAAATGAAATAACACAATTTTCTTAGACCACAACAAGAAATTTTCGACTCACAATCGACGTTTCGACATCAGGAACTGTTCTTTCTCTGTTTGCCTGATGAAGGCCGCCATAGGCGATTGAAATGTCAATTGTGAATCAAAAATTTCCAGTTGTGCACTAAGAAAATTGTGTTTCAATGTATACCATATATATGTTAGGTACCTCCACACTAGTTAACTAAGATCCACACTAGTTAACTAAGATCCACACTAGTTAACTAAGATCCACACTAGTTAACTAAGATCCACACTAGTTAACTAAGATCCACACTAGTTAACTAAGATCCACACTAGTTAACTAAGATCCACACTATTTAACTAAGATCCACACTAGTTAACTAAGATAGAACAGAAATAGATACAAACAAATCACGACATGACACTAGCAACTAACCATTCCAGTAGTTGCATGTATTATGGGCATGTGATTTCAAGAAAATGCAAGTCAACGATAACTGAGCAAACGTATCTTATACACGTTCAAGAACAGTGGAACCTCACTATTAAGGTCAGTCTAGCTGACCTGAATAGCGAGGTGACTGTTTGAATTAGCGGAACTAATTTCCCTATGCTCTATTGTTATGAAACAAAATTGTGATTGTCCCAGGGCGACCCTAATTGTGAGGTGGCTGTATTAATGAGATGACCATAAAGTGAGGTTCCACTGTATAAACCCATAGTAGTTTTCAAACTAGCTGACAGTGCCGTGACTGCTTACTAATGCCTTGCATGTGCCATGAGCCATGTGAAGGGAGCCTACGTCTCCAGTTCTAGCTGAAGTAAAGATATGTGAACAAGTAGACATGCGGGATGAGTACCGATTCATACACTTACTTGATGTAGACGGAGCTGTTGTGGTGGTGGTGGATTTCGCAAATGGATTTTTAGTTGGTGCTATGCATGACTTGCCCATGGTGTCCTTGATCACCTGTGCGAAGTTCTTCATGACACTGAAGTCGTCACTGATGAACAGATGCTCAACGAGCTCCGTCGATGCGATCGTCTGAACAAGTGTCATCGTGCTCTCGTTCCTGTTGAAGTAGTAGCTGTGTGAGATGACAAACATCTCAACACCAGAGTTCTTCAAGTCAGCCGCCGTTGGCTGCGGATCTGTGTAGCGTTCGTTTGATTTCTCACCATCAGTTATGAAGATCGCCACCTTCTTAACGTTGTCACGGGCACCGTTGGCAGACGTGAATGCCTTCTTTGCCTCTTCCAATCCGCCGTGGATGTTTGTTCTCTGGTCTTTAAATTCCAGCTTCTCAATGGCTGCCTTCAACAGGTCTACGTTAGTGAACTCGTTCAGTTTGATTTTCAGTATTCCGTTGTTGCCAAACAGGACGACGCCGACCTGTGCAGCAATGGGGGAGATGACAAGCTGGTCGACAAATGTCTTGGCGAAACCGAGCACATAATCCCAGTTCTTTGTGTCAATTTTGTTAAGGCTGCCAGATATGTCCAAGATGAAGAGCAGGTCCACTTGACTGCATGGGTCTGTGGAAACAAACCAGTGTGCTATTAATTTAACACAGGCATGACATTCATAAGGGTGATTTTTGTATTTTGTATGTCTTTGCATAGAACGTTAATTTAACCGTCATCAATTACAGCTGATGCGACTACCCTGTGAACACTAGTTAAAATGAACAAACTCCTCGTGCCTAAAGGCAGTGATTCATGTTGTAGTTTCCCCACATCAATTATGGACAGCTGGTTATGTCCAACATCACTATTATGTACATTATAGGCAGTATCCACTGTATCACAATACCTACGCAACTAACATCCAAGAGAATTGCAATATCAAAGAAATTATATGTACATCTGTTAGACGTAAAGAAAATATATATCATATATTCTGATCCACAGTACAAACATAAAAGCTGATCATATACTGTGGATCCAATAATAGTCTTCCAGTGTAAAACAAAATAAATAATCAGATGACACTACATAAAATAATAAACCAAGACATTATAAACTGTAAACCATCACATATCTTGTTTTCTCGTTTCAATCGTATTTAATTTCTTCCATCAAACTGTGTTTGGTTCATCATAGCTTGACTGATCCCTGATCAAAGTGAATGGTTGCTATGAACTAAAAATCACCCAACCTGGTTCACTTACCAGGCGCAGCTGTAGGGATGGTGACGAATGATGATGGACATTTAGACTGCCCAAACTTCTGTTTCTTGCAGTCGGGACCTTCCCACCCATCCAGACAGATTTTCTTGCCGGTGACAGGCTCACAGGTGAAGTGGCCATCACAGTTGTGGGTGTCGACACAGTAGATGGTACAGTCATTGCCATAGTAGTTGTTGTCACAATACACTGCCACCTTTAACACCATTCTACAACACACAGAAGAAACATCGTCAATTTCTTTCAATACATCGCTTACTTCCCTACAATCATTCACTGTGTTTCTGCTGTGCTTACCAATGCATTGTGCAGAGACTCTGGGTTAAAATGTTTGTCTGCAATCATAGCTATAACGTACAAATGTTATTCTGATATAAAGAGTCGGAATTACATTTCTGGTGAATATATTCTAATACTCTGGTATCTAGTGTTAAAATAAAGTTATTACATATGTGAAATTTATTTGTAATACTCCTTTTTATGGCATATATACACATTTCTGTGATGTGTTGTAAATAAAATAGCATTTACTTATAATTTATCAAATGGACATCTATTTGATCAGAAAATCGCTGAATGATAATTGGTCATTCCAGTAAAAGGACAGAATGGTGTGCAGTGTGAAAACATACAAGGGCTAACTTACCCAAACACAATCATGACTGAAATCACCACAGCAGTCCTTATAAGGTGGAAACAATATCATATATCTGAGTCAAGCACACCATAATTCATGGACATGTCACAATCCGTTCACTTCATAACTTACTCTGTTTTGTCACTTGGTCTCTGGCCAGTTCGTGTGATGTCTGTGTATGTTGCTGACGTTCGTTTAGGTGACGGTTTCGCTTGGTCAAATTTAAAGGACAGACGGTCCACCAGCTGTTTGTCCCCTGATGCCGAGGTAGCATCCAAGTCCAATGCAATCACCTTTATCGTTGTAGACCCCTGCAGGATCATAGTAAGAAGCTCAATAAATAATACACATATTCATTCATGGACACAGAATAGATTCAATCCACAGACATCAACTGGAACTAAATTCACACTGTTAAAATAAAAGCAAACATTACTTATTGTATTACATGTGTAGATATACTGTAGTATTTGTTTTACAGTAGATATGTGAAGTACAATCATGTTGTTCATTTTCAAGTATGGTTTACCAATGGCAAATAGTAACACTAACAGTAATCAATCTAGTTTGAACACACAAACTTAACCTGTGAGTGCACACCATTTCTTTTCTTTGACGTAAGATATGTGTAAGACGGATGTCATTCATGACTGGTTTGTCATCTACTTTCTCAGATTTTATATTTGCAGCTTTTGTGGCCAGTGAGTTATATTGTCAGTTGATTAATAGTGACAAATTTGGAGATGTGTGTCAATGTTTCTTTTAGGTTGTTGAATCATGTTACTGAAGAATGTAAACAAACTGACAACTGTTTTGTAACACAAGCCTACATAACGCTAATACTAATAGACAGACCTGTATTTCAATTAATTACCCACAAATCTGTAAAAACAACTGTCTGACACATGTGGCCTTGGAGGTTTGGATGGTAATCTATGATGTCTGAGTACAGTATCTTCACACCATGTTTATGCGTTATCCAATATGCTTTCATCTTCTGAACACTTATTGGCCTCATTATTTTCCTGGCTGAGTAAGTCTGATTGTTATTGTATTGTTTATTACCTGGCCAGTCATTTTGTATTTCTGCAATACTAGTTGCGTAGGTGAGTCTGAACGCTCTTAAAGGGACGTAGTCTGTTCATCTATCTGCTATTAGCGGACATAGTAATTTCTAACTGGAAGTCTGCTGTGTTGACCGTGGGAAAGTGAGCATCGTTGAATGTCAAAGGATATAGCAATTAACTCAGCCTGTATTGCCAATAAAGCTTGTTTTGAAACTGGATGTTTTGTTTACTATTTGAACATGCACCTGTGGTCATGCCTTCAAATTGCAACCGTTGTCATGAGCTTACTAAACACAATTTGGAAGGCAGTATACCTTCAACATAGTTAGTATAGTCTTAAGGTAGCTGCACCGGGTATCATGTCAGTTGATTTCTTTATTTTTTTCTTCATAGAACATTAGTAGGTGTCAGTATGAACATGTGTACTATTAAAAAAACCAAGGCACTAGCGCCATATGTCACCAATCAGTCCTTTAAAAACTAGTATTTTAGTGTGACTGTGGAAAGACCCTTTTCAGATTCTTGGAAACTGACGATGTTTCCATAGTGACGATCACGTGTGCGTCAGCCCAGTTCAAACATAAATTCATTCACCATGAATGCAGATCATAATAGTTTGGTTATTCTTATGCCACTATGTTGTATTATAATTACCTAAATGCATCACGCTGTCAAATCATCAAATACTGGCAGTAGTTTTGTTTATTCTCCGATAATGCCCGATCTCAGCCGCCATTTGCAATGACACGTGACTGACCCCAGCAGGTGTCAATCAATTTTGTCTACCACAACAAGTGCAACACATGGACCTTCATAACACAATATCATAAGACAACTTAGCAGGAAAACCTTGGGGGGAAATCTCAGTAATATAAGTGTCTGTCAAATTGTGTTGAAATAAGCCACATGCCAGTAAAAAAGTCTTTTGCTGTCTTTCAACATTGTAGCAAAATGTTTATGAAGCTATATCAAACTTAATATGCATTTGTTTACAAAAAAATCCGTGTGAATGTCAATAACATGTTTGTACTTACAACCATACAAATTTTTCTTTTGGGGAGTTTCTCAAAATGAAATAAAATGCCATTTTAAGGTGATTTTTGACATATTTTTTAATTGTCTTTAAACACATTTAAATATCTCTAAACAACATAACAAATCAATTCTTTTTGGTCTGGAGTATTGTTTATTATCTGAGGCAAACTCTGAAAAAAAATGGTTACCTTATCTTCTAAACTTATATTACAAATGATTAATTCAAAAGAAGCGTATAATAGCCGGTGCAGCCACCTTAAGAACTTTATATTAATTAATGCATAAAAAACTACGAACAGACTATGTCCTTTTAATAGTTGAGTACAAATTCTATGACGGAGTCAGCCGGCCAATCACAGTGCATATTTTTGCAGACATCCTCATGATCTGGAATTGTGTTGGTTCATCTGAATGCAACACTGGCAGGAGGTTAGCAAAGGCTTCTTGCTAATTTTGTTTTTAAAAAAGGTGTGTGGTCTGGCCCACAATCGAATGTTCTTCTGCAACTTCTACTATTTTCAGCACAATGGCGATCATGGCTATGGCAAAAGAAAGTGGAATTTTTCAGAAAATTGCATCATTAACTGCCAATTTGTTTGCAATTGTAGTGCAGTAAAACACCACCAGGATCGACGTGTATTTGTACATATGGTTTATGCCCGAATCATGGCGGCATGCTGGCAGGTGTCCAATTGTCTTAATGCATCAGTCAGGCTTAATTGTCAGTGTCAGTGCACCTGTTAGAACTAGGGAATCAGCAAATTAAAAAAACCACCAAGTTGGTCAATTCTGCCATTAGAGTCCACAGTCTGGGGCAAGCATGAACAAACCTAAAGTACCAGTAATTAAGCCTCTAAGTTATAATGCTGTTCTGGTGACTGTTCCTCTGATTCTTTCTCCAGATGGGCAATTGTTACACTGGAATGAGAATCTTAATTTAAAAAGTTACTCACCGTCCATTTGTTGGCTCTGAAGACAAAAGGATTTGTTGTGCCTCCATTGATGTAGCCCTTGTTGAACGTGACAGTATTCTGATTGACAGTTGAGTCAAACTTTGCTGTAACTCCACTTGCAGGGCACTCGTTAGTTGAGCTGTAAAACAAATATCCAGATACAGAATTCATATGAAAGTGTGGTTTTATATAGCGCCAGTATCTGTTTCTAAGACAAGGCACTCGTGGCACTTATTCATTAACAGAGCAAAGGTGTTTTTAGCATAAGTCCAGCTATTGAAGGATGGTGCAAGTCCACATGCAGTCCTCCATTCCTGGATAAAATGTTGAACAAAAATGTAAATTTGTATATATAGCGGAAATATTTGACACCAGAAAAGGGATCAAACTAACAGTTAAGCATACAGTAAATTATCAAGAGAGAAATGCCCAGTGTCTCTACTTAATTGTGAATGGCAGAAGGAAGATAGGTTACAGTTATTCACATGTCTTCAACAATTCACCATGCACTAGTTAGGGCATTTCCAGGAAAACAGGGAAAACGGTCTTAAAATATTTGTATTGAATTTCCAAAGAATACAATTTTTTATGGTACGACATAACTTAAAGTTGTTGGAGAAAAACAATTTTCAATGTTTGCACATTGCATTAATGTGAAAATTCACCATTCAAACATTATGTGCAGAATTTGCAAAATTCACTCATTCAACATATCAATAATTAGATGCCCCTTGCAGCTCTATTTTCTAATTCAATTTGAGTTTTATCAGTGACTAACTGATATTATTTCTCGAAGCATTAGTCTCATGTAGTTTGAAAAAAAATTGCACGTTTTTTTTGGTTTTATCAGGAAAGGCTTCTAGACTCGGGGGGGGGGGGGGTGAAATTGCTGTAACACGATACACAAAACTAGGGATTTTTCATTTTACACAGAAACCCCTCATAGCTTGAGACTGCCAATTACAAATCTCCTACAGAGGTACCTACATCCATATCTAGTCTACACACGTTATGATATTGGGCACTGAATATGTGTAACGCGAGTCACGCAAAATTAAGTAGCGTAATGCGAGTCACAAAAGCTTTTATGGTAGTGACTTGTTTATTTTCTTTTTTTTATTAAAATTGTAGATAAGTTAGTTGCAAAGACTTCACATAGGCAGCATTAGTTTTATTATATACCATAATCATTTTTATTTCCTGTTGGTTGATGAAAAAACATGCTCACTCAAAACATTTTTGTTCCGACATCAATCCATGAATATACAACCAATTGGAAAATAATACTATAATACATAACAAGAAATTATAATATCTATGACATCACTTATATTCAATAGAAATTTACTGAAAAAGCATGCCACTTATGTATTAATTAATAATAAAGTACTCGGTGAATGCCAAGCTGGTGCATTCGGGTTTTTCCTTCCTTTGTTTATATGTTTAAATCAATTCTTTCACAGAATAAAAATACTGAATTATAGGTTGTCAGGTAGTAATTACACAGATAGATTAATGCCATGAGCCATATATATGTACCCAGATTAATCAACATTATCACGAAAACATTTTGACGGTGAAAAGGGGATCCCCTTTTAAAAATTACTGGTACTTTTTGGTAACATTTAATAGGTTATTTTTTTAAATGCCAATAATAAATTGGTAAAACAGACTGAAGCCACCCATCACTGTAAACCACTGTGGCCATCTTCGTTTTCTAAATCTGTAAATAATCACAAATGTACTACGACTTCAGAAGTTATTTGTATTTATAGATCTATGTAATACTATACATGGAGGTTAGTCTGGATAATTATAGTTGGTCGCAAGTGTTCTTGCAAATGTAATTAAAAGGTCATAATTTTTCATGGGAAAGGTGGGCCAGTGTTTTTCAATTTTTATGCATTACACATTTCTTGATTTGAACCACTATGTTCAAGTTGGCATTACTTTGTATGTGTAACATGAAAGAGTTAATGCATATGTTTAACTAATGTTTGTCTCCTTTCTCCATTACATTGTCTTCACAACATAATACAAACAGAAAAATCCATTTCCCTCAAGCTGAAGTGTGCCTGATCTAGGTACATGATTGCCGATTTCAAGTAACGGAGTCACGCTGATTATGTAATATTTGTGTCGTTGGTAAAATTTCAATTTTTTAAACCTATTTATTTGTGATTCATTCAACGGTATTCATTGGTTTTTGTTATTTATACTTTGAGAAATTTGACATGAATCAAGGTAGGTTTTTGTGTTTTCCTTTTGCCGTAACGTGAGTCACACTATAATTAGATGCAATTAAAACCATATTATGTAATCAAATTATTATTTGTTGATATCTTTTAATACACTATACCAATAGGTTCCTATTCACAGAAGATGAAAAGGAGGTAAATTTTGAAATGCATTATTATAGCACATATGCCAAAATATAGTTTCTGAAATGGGTAAAACTGTAATGCGAGTCATGGTGGAAATGCCCACTGGCCTATCTTTTGGCACTGCTCCTGCATCAATTCTGCTGGCTCCAACTGAACATCATGTTTAAAAATAGAAAAAAAAGTGCTTTTCATGCCAGTGGTTCATTCAGACTGTGTTCTTCAAAGTGGTATATTCCGGTGAAATCTCATAGACATATTTCTAAAAGCACATCCCCGATGCATGACCAATAAACACAGTTTTTATTCTGTGTTGGCCTGGCTATGATTGACACATTTCGCGAGTCGCGTTTCCAACTAAAAAAAATCATCTATGTTAAAAAAGTAGACAATACAAGTCAAAATGAATTTGTTTCTCAAAACGTTGCATTTTAAAATTTGCTCCAATTTTAAAAATAAATAAAAAACTACCAAAGATATTTCAACAAATGAAGTATCATTTTAAAGCTCATTATTATGGAATCCCAAACGATACAAAACTCCATTTCATAATTTTGTGAGTTAATACCCACTTTGCTGTGGCAGGTCACAAAGGTCATGTTGAAGATTGCAATAAGTCAACTTCTATATTTTGGTTTGTTGTACTCCTTCAATTTAGAATCTCAGTTACACTATTATATATGCAGAGAAAAAACTGTTGCAAAGCCATACTCTGCCGTCTACAGATGCCAGCTGCCATGGATATAAACATGTCATAATATACATAAAAACAACTTCCATCACTGAAAATGGCATGTTCCAAACACTGACATCATTACAAACGTCCACAAATGGTTGGACAAAATTGATGGGTTACTCAACCGTTACCAAGCAACGCAACTAGTCTAATGTTCAGTGACATCTGACATTAGGCTGATTAATCTAATGTTCAGTGACATTACGGTATCTACCGCAACTAGTTTACACTTGAATGGAGCAACAAACCTCACACAGCAGTTATCACCAAGTATTACGTACTTTTGCTCTCAAATTCATTCTTGCTGATCATTTCTGCTGTTGCTGGTATGACAAATGTACAGTGGCACCTCTGGAGAATGGCTCACTACTCAGTTTTTCACAATTTTTCATGTGAACAGCAAACACATAAATATACACTAAATGGACCTGCGAGGACATGGACTCCATTACCATATACATATACATAAACCCTAGGTAGATGGCGCTGTCCATAAAATATATCGTATTCAACAAGGTTTTGGTTAGTATTTATCAACTTATTTAGATGTGCGTAGACCCAAAAAGATAACTTTTGTCTCCCTTCAAAAGATATATGTACAGGTTTTCAAAACTATACAGTATGTATACCAGTACTATTTAATTCTATTACAATGCTAAGTACAGCAATATGCCCTCTAGGCCTCTATTATCGCGCACACACAATATCCATCTAATGATGTATAATTTCACAGTAGAACGATTGCTAATCATTAAATATCCTCTCTTTTGTTCTGGAAGTCTTAAGCTAAATAAGTTTCTGTTGTTACTGTCAAATTAGAGATTTCAAATGTGTGGATTTCTAACTGCGCTGATGTAGCCGTAGGTGTGGCAAGTCCACGTACACTGTCATACATACTATCGCGCTCATTGTCTGGTGTTTGCGCATAATAATAATAATAATTGCTTTATTCACAGACTCCATGCAACATACAAGTACATTATCATGGTTCTATAGTTGTGTTATAAACAATAGTTACAATGTACAGAAAGAAAAATCACCCGTCAATAGTTCTAGTTCCTTCCCTGGTCACTACAGAGACTCTAAGTTAACAACTTGAAGCTAAATTATTCTTTTGGACTATGTAACATTGCGTTTACAATCATCAGCACTACTACTAATAGCAGTTTGAGCATAATAAACATGACATCAAATAAATGTGCAGTGCCAATGTCACTCATTTTAATTACGAACATTATCGGGGTGTGAGTCACATAGCAGTATGTACACAGGATCTTGGTACGGCTCACAAAATTGAATTTGCTCATATCCATCTATAGGCATAGATGTGGCTTTATCTAGTTCAAAAATATTTGAGACTGCCTTTTTCCCTGTGCCAGGTTATCTCAGTTAGTAGAATATATTATAAAAAAAATAATATATCATGCTGTGGCAGCATCTCTGTTGTTCATTGGAACTGATTTCATGGACTGGTTGCTGTTACAACAAAGTGGCAATCACTGTGCATAACCATCAGTCAAGTCGGTACAGATGTTCAGCAAAGACCTCAACTGATTGATGATTTGGATGGTGTCGGTTGAGTAACTCTGGGAGACAGTGCCAGACCATTCGTCGCAGAGATAGTTCATCGAGCTAGAGACACACTTTGAAGATTAGACAGCAGAAAATACCGTTGTTACATCCATTCCACTATCTGAAGTTTGTCCCTCTGTATGCCAGTGTGATCATCTATGACCCAACTGAGCATAGTAGAAAATGTGGCTATTATAACAGCTTAGTGTGTGTTGATGGAGGTTTCAATATCATAGTTACGATGTAAAGAAAATTCAGCTTAGCTGTGTGCACCATTAACTGCAATCAATTAGGATTACAACTGCAATTGAATGAAACTTTATCACCACATGCACTTAACTTCCCTGCATTCCATACCTGTCATCAAGACACACTTGGAAGTAGTGATCACACGGGTCAACATTGCAGTTGCTTCCAGAGGCATCACAGCATGTACCATCCCACTTCTTTCCTTCCGGATTCGTGTAGCTCATAAACTGCACGGATACACGCACCTCTCCGAAAGTCCCTTCTTCCTGTAAGCAAACAAAAGTACTAGTAGTGCTCGTCATTATCACGTGTACAGAGTACTGAAGTGGAAATGACACACACACACACACACACACACACACACACACACACACCATGTGTGAGAATCTTTAATTAGGAACAACAAT
>JAHLWY010002282.1:0-12785 GCA_020002185.1 Paraescarpia echinospica | reverse complement strand
CGTTTCTAGTCGGTGTCTGTCTGACGTATTCGAAACTTTTCAAGTTAACGCGATTATGACGTCACGACGGCTTCAAAGATGGCAAAATCGACGCCGGTCAGTGCAGTGGTTACTCTGCAGTCTGACGTAGTCTGACGTGGTCTGACGTCGTTCGGTCTGGTTTTGTTTCGTCTGGTCTGATCAAGTCAGGCGAAAAGTGCCAGTATTTCAAAGCTAAAGTGATACGAACATATAAATGTCTGTGAAACTTCGAAATCCTAAATTCAATGTTCTTATCAAGTAATGTGCCAACTGTGAAGATTTTGGTTGCGAACTGTGTCACTTAACCCAATCAAACATGGTCATTTGAGTGTCATCCAACTACCAAGATAGATTTCCTGGAAAAGTAAGCAACGCATGAATAAATTCCATATGTTACGCATAGATAGCACTATTGAAGCCATCTACCTACCTTGCTTACAGTTGTCCCCGGCGAAGCCAGTCGGACAGTTACATATATAAGAATCGTCTCCGTCCTCACATGTCCAATTGTTAAGACAAGGACTGCTCAAACATTTGCTGATGTCTGAAATGCAATGCCAGCTTCAGGTTGAGATGAATGTTTTTTTTACATATACACACACACACATGCACGCACGCACACACACATACACACGCACCAACACATGAACGCACACACACGTACACCAACGCACACAAACACGCACACAAACACACCCAAACATAAACACACACAAACACACACGCAGATGCGTTATAAAGAGGCGTGACTGTATTCTGGAACAGAAATCCCCAACCTCATGTTATTTTGTCTGGTTTTTACATGCACGATAACACGCAATCATCATGTGACAGTATTATTCTGAATGTCCATACTTGTGAAGTTTATATTAGCAAATTTACTTGTGATGACTGTTGCTTACTTTAGTACGTGATCAAAAAGAATTGGTCACGAATCAAAACGTATCAATTGTATTCCGGACTTAAGCCAGGATACACAAGACCAGACGACACTAGACGTGATCAAACCACGTCTAAACACATCAGAGTACGACAGACTGCAATGTATTCATTTCAACGATCGGCACCGATTTTACCGTACTTGAAGCCGGCTTGTTGACATAATAAAGAAAACTTTCAAATACGTCGTTTCTAATCGGTGTCTGTCTGACGTATTCGAAACTTTTCAAGTTAACGCGATTATGACGTCACGACGGCTTCAAAAATGGCAAAATCGACGCCGGTCAGTGTAGTGGTTACTCTGCAGTCTGACGTAGTCTGACGTGGTCTGACGTCGTTCGGTCTGGTTTTGTTTCGTCTGGTCTGATCAAGTCAGGCGAAAAGTGCCAGTATTTCAAAGCTAAAGTGATTCTAAGATATAAATGTATGTGAAACTTCGAAATCGTAAATTCAATGTTCTTATCAAGTAATGTGCCAACTGTGAAGATTTTTGGTTGCGAACTGTGTCACTTAAACCAATCAAACATGCATTAATGAGTATCACCGCTACCAAGATAGATTTTGAAAAGTAAGCAACGCATGAATAAATTCTATATGTTACGCATAGATAGCACTATGGAAGCCATCTACCCATCTTGCTTATACAGTTGTCCCTCGGCGAAGCAGATTTGACAGTTACATATATAAGACCGTCTCCGTCCTCACATGTCCAACTGTTAAAACACGGACTGCTCAAACATTTGCTCGATGTTCCGAAATACAATGCCAGCTTCAGCAGGTTGATATTAATGTTTTTACATACACACACACATACACACGCACCAACGTATGATCGCACCACACGTACACAAACGCACACAAACACGCACACAAACACACCCAAACATAAACTCACATTAAAACACACACGCAGATGCAAGTTATAAAGAGGCGTGACTGTATTGAGTAGAACTACTTACTAAGATTAGCGGTTTGGTCAACCTGTTCACAGGATGCCCCAGAGAAACCAAGCACACATTCACAGTCATACGAATTGATTAGATCCGCACATGTTCCATTGCTTAGACACGGATTACTCAGACATTCGTTGATGTCTGGAACATAAATCCCCAACCTCATGTAATTTTATCTGCTTTTTACATGCACGATCACATGCAATCATCATGTGACAGTATTATTCTGAATATACATACTTGTGAAGTTTATATTAGCAAATTTACTTGTGATGACTGTTGTTTACTTTAGTACGTGATCAAAAAGAATTAGTCACGAATCAAAATGTATCTGTTGCATTCCGGATTTAAGCCAGGGTACACTGGCACTTTTTGCCCTATCTCACAAGATCACACGACACCAGACTAGATCAAACCACGTCTAACCACACCAGAGTACGTTAGACTGCAATGTATTTATTTCACCGATCGGCACCGATTTTACCGTACTTGAAGCCGGCTTGTTAACATAATAAAGAAAATTTTAAAATACGTCGTTTCTAGTCGGTGTCTGTCTGACGTATTCGAAACTTTTCAAGTTAACGCGATTACGACGTCACGACGGCTTCAAAGATGGCAAAATCGACGCCGGTCAGTGTAGTGGTTACACTGCAGTCTGACGTAGTCTGACGTGGTCTGACGTCGTTCGGTCTGGTTTTGTGTCGTCTGGTCTGATCAATTCAGGCGAACAGTGCCAGTATTTCAAAGCTAAAGTCATATTAACATATAAATGTCCGTGAAACTTCGAAATCGTAAACTCAATGTTCTTATCAAGTAATGTGCCAACTGTGAAGTTTGTTGTTTGCGAACTGAGTCACTTAACCCAATCAAACATGGTCATTTGAGTATCATCAAGCTACCAAGATAGATTTCCTGGAAAAGTAAGCAACGCATGAATAAATTCCATATGTTACGCATAGATAGCACTATGGAAGCCATCTACCTACCTTGCTTACAGTTGTCCCCGGCGAAGCCAGACGGACAGTTACATATATAAGAATCGTCTCCGTCCTCACATGTCCAATTGTTAAAACACGGACTGCTCAAACATTTGCTGATGTCTGAAATACAATGCCAGCTTCAGGTTGATATTAATGTTTTTACATATACACACACACACATGCACGCACGCACACAATCATACACACGCACCAACGCATGATCGCACCACACGTACACAAACGCACACAAACACGCACACAAACACACCCAAACATAAACTCACACAAACACACACGCAGATGCGTTATAAAGAGGCGTGACTGTATTTAGTAGAACTACTTACTAAGATTAGCGGTTTGGTCAACCTGGTCACAGGATGCCCCAGAGAAACCACGCACACATTCACAGTCATATGAATTGATTCGATCCGCACATGTTCCGTTGCATAGACACGGATTACTCAGACATTCGTTGATGTCTGGAACATAAATCCCCAACCTCATGTTATTTTGTCTGCTTTTTACATGCACGATAACATGCAATCATCATGTGACAGTATTATTCTGAATATACATACTTGTGAAGTTTATATTAGCAAATTTACTTGTGATGACTGTTGTTTACTTTAGTACGTGATCAAAAAGAATTGGTCACGAATCAAAACGTATCAGTTGCATTCCGGACTTAAGCCAGGGTACACTGGCACTTTTTGCCCTATCTCACAAGATCACAAGACACCAGACTAGATCAAACCACGTCTAACCACACCAGAGTACGTCAGACTGCAATGTATTTATTTCACCGATCGGCACCGATTTTACCGTACTTGAAGCCGGCTTGTTAACATAATAAAGAAAACTTTAAAATACGTCGTTTCTAGTCGGTGTCTGTCTGACGTATTCGAAACTTTTCAAGTTAACGCGATTACGACGTCACGACGGCTTCAAAGATGGCAAAATCGACGCCGGTCAGTGTAGTGGTTACACTGCAGTCTGACGTAGTCTGACGTGGTCTGACGTCGTTCGGTCTGGTTTTGTGTCGTCTGGTCTGATCAATTCAGGCGAACAGTGCCTGTATTTCAAAGCTAAAGTGATATTAACATATAAATGTCCGTGAAACTTCGAAATCGTAAACTCAATGTTCTTATCAAGTAATGTGCCAACTGTGAAGTTTGTTGTTTGCGAACTGAGTCACTTAACCCAATCAAACATGGTCATTTGAGTATCATCAAGCTACCAAGATAGATTTCCTGGAAAAGTAAGCAACGCATGAATAAATTCCATATGTTACGCATAGATAGCACTATGGAAGCCATCTACCTACCTTGCTTACAGTTGTCCCCGGCGAAGCCAGACGGACAGTTACATATATAAGAATCGTCTCCGTCCTCACATGTCCAATTGTTAAAACACGGACTGCTCAAACATTTGCTGATGTCTGAAATACAATGCCAGCTTCAGGTTGATATTAATGTTTTTAAATATACACACACACACATACACACGCACCAACGCATGATCGCACCACACGTACACAAACGCACACAAACACGCACACAAACACACCCAAACATAAACTCACACAAACACACACGCAGATGCGTTATAAAGAGGCGTGACTGTATTTAGTAGAACTACTTACTAAGATTAGCGGTTTGGTCAACCTGGTCACAGGATGCCCCAGAGAAACCACGCACACATTCACAGTCATATGAATTGATTCGATCCGCACATGTTCCATTGCTTAGACACGGATTACTCAGACATTCGTTGATGTCTGGAACATAAATCCCCAACTTCATGTTATTTTGTCTGCTTTTTACATGCACGATAACATGCAATCATCATGTGACAATATTATTCTGAATATACATACTTGTGAAGTTTATATTAGCAAATTTACTTGTGATGAATGTTGTTTACTTTAGTACGTGATCAAAAAGAATTGGTCACGAATCAAAACGTATCAGTTGCATTCCGGACTTAAGCCAGGGTACACTGGCACTTTTTGCCCTATCTCACAAGATCACACGACACCAGACTAGATCAAACCACGTCTAACCACACCAGAGTACGTTAGACTGCAATGTATTTATTTCACCGATCGGCACAGATTTTACCGTATTTGAAGCCGGCTTGTTAACATAATAAAGAAAACTTTAAAATACGTCGTTTCTAGTCGGTGTCTGTCTGACGTATTCGAAACTTTTCAAGTTAACGCGATTATGATGTCACGACGGCTTCAAAGATGGCAAAATCGACGCCGGTCAGTGCAGTGGTTACTCTGCAGTCTGACGTAGTCTGACGTGGTCTGACGTCGTTCGGTCTGGTTTTGTTTCGTCTGGTCTGATCAAGTCAGGCGAAAAGTGCCAGTATTTCAAAGCTAAAGTGATACTAACATATAAATGTCTGTGAAACTTCGAAATCCTAAATTCAATGTTCTTATCAAGTAATGTGCCAACTGTGAAGATTTTGGTTGCGAACTGTGTCACTTAACCCAATCAAACATGGTCATTTGAGTGTCATCCAACTACCAAGATAGATTTCCTGGAAAAGTAAGCAACGCATGAATAAATTCCATATGTTACGCATAGATAGCACTATTGAAGCCATCTACCTACCTTGCTTACAGTTGTCCCCGGCGAAGCCAGACGGACAGTTACATATATAAGAATCGTCTCCGTCCTCACATGTCCAATTGTTAAGACACGGACTGCTCAAACATTTGCTGATGTCTGAAATACAATGCCAGCTTCAGGTTGATATTAATGTTTTTACATATACACACACACACACACATGCACGCACGCACACACACATACACACGCACCAACGCATGAACGCACACACACGTACACAAACGCACACAAACACGCACACAAACACACCCAAACATAAACACACACAAACACACACGCAGATGCGTTATAAAGAGGCGTGACTGTATTTAGTAAAACTACTTACTAAGATTAGCGGTTTGGTCAACCTGGTCACAAGATGCCCCAGAGAAACCAAGCACACATTCACAGTCATATGAATTGATTCGATCCGCACATGTTCCATTGCTTAGACACGGATTACTCAGACATTCGTTGATGTCTGGAACATAAATCCACAACCTCATGTTATTTTGTCTGCTTTTTACATGCACGATAACATGCAATCATCATGTGACAGTATTATTCTGAAAATACTTACTTGTGAAGTTTATATTAGCAAATTTACTTGTGATGACTGTTGTTTACTTTAGTACGTGATCAAAAAGAATTGGTCACGAATCAAAACGTATCAGCTGCATTCCGGACTTAAGCCAGGGTACACTGGCACTTTTTGCCCTATCTCACAAGATCACACGACACCAGACTAGATCAAACCAGGTCTATCCACACCAGAGTACGTTAGACTGCAATGTATTTATTTCACCGATCAGCACCGATTTTACCGTACTTGAAGCCGGCTTGTTAACATAATAAAGAAAACTTTAAAATACGTCGTTTCTAGTCGGTGTCTGTCTGACGTATTCGAAACTTTTCAAGTTAACGCGATTACGACGTCACGACGGCTTCAAAGATGGCAAAATCGACGCCGGTCAGTGTAGTGGTTACACTGCAGTCTGACGTAGTCTGACGTGGTCTGACGTCGTTCGGTCTGGTTTTGTGTCGTCTGGTCTGATCAATTCAGGCGAAAAGTGCCAGTATTTCAAAGCTAAAGTGATATTAACATATAAATGTCCGTGAAACTTCGAAATCGTAAACTCAATGTTCTTATCAAGTAATGTGCCAACTGTGAAGTTTGTTGTTTGCGAACTGAGTCACTTAACCCAATCAAACATGGTCATTTGAGTATCATCAAGCTACCAAGATAGATTTCCTGGAAAAGTAAGCAACGCATGAATAAATTGCATATGTTACGCATAGATAGCACTATGGAAGCCATCTACCTACCTTGCTTACAGTTGTCCCCGGCGAAGCCAGACGTACAGTTACATATATAAGGATCGTCTCCGTCCTCACATGTCCAATTGTTAAAACACGGACTGCTCAAACATTTGCTGATGTCTGAAATACAATGCCAGCTTCAGGTTGATATTAATGTTTTTACATATACACACACACACATGCACGCACGCACACACACACATACACACGCACCAACGCATGAACGCACACAAACACACCCAAACATAAACACACACAAACACACACGCAGATGCGTTATAAAGAGGCGTGACTGTATTTAGTAGAACTACTTACTAAGATTAGCGGTTTGGTCAACCTGGTCACAGGATGCCCCAGAGAAACCACGCACACATTCACAGTCATATGAATTGATTCGATCCGCACATGTTCCATTGCTTAGACACGGATTACTCAGACATTCGTTGATGTCTGGAACAGAAATCCCCAACCTCATGTTATTTTTTCTGCCTTTTACATGCACGATAATATGCAATCATCATGTCACAGTATTATTCTGAATATCCATACTTGCGAAGTTTATATTAGCAAATTTACTTGTGATGACTGTTGTTTACTTTAGTACGTGATCAAAAAGAATTGGTCACGAATCAAAACGTATCAATTGTATTCCGGACTTAAGCCATGATACACAAGACCAGACGACACCAGACGAGATCAAACCACGTCTAACCACACCAGAGTACGACAGACTGCAATGTATTCATTTCTCCGATCGGCACCGATTTAACCGTACTTGAAGCCGGCTTGTTGACATAATAAAGAAAACTTTAAAATACGTCGTTTCTAGTCGGTGTCTGTCTGACGTATTCGAAACTTTCCAAGTTAACGCGATTATGACGTAACTCCGGCTTCAAGGATGGCAAAATCGACGCCGGTCAGTGTTGTGGTTGCACTGCAGTCCTGACATGTGAATACGGCGTGAGATACGGCAAATCGTTCGGTCTGGTTTTCGGAAGAACAGTCTGGTCATGATCAAGTCAGGCGAAAAGGGTGCCAGTATTTCAAAGCTAAAGTGATACGAACATATAAATGTCTGTGAAACTTCGAAATCGTAAATTCAATGTTCTTATCAAGTAATGTACCAGCTAGTGAAGATTTTTTGGTTGCGAACTGCAAAATATTCGCTTCGGCAGTAAACATGGTCTCATTTTGAGTGTCATCCAGCTACCAAGATAGATTTCCTGGAAAAGAAGTAAACAGCATGAATAAATTCACTATGTTAAAGCAAAGGGCCAGCATATTTGGTATCTACCTACCTTGCTTACAGTTGTCCCCGGCGAAGCCAGACGGACAGTTACATATATAAGAATCGTCTCCGTCCTCACATGTCCAATTGTTAAGACAAGGACTGCTCAAACATTTGCTGATGTCTGAAATACAATGCCAGCTTCAGGTTGAGATGAATGTTTTTTTACATATACACACACACACAAGCACGCACGCACACACACATACACATGCACCAACGCATGAACGCACACACACGTACACCAACGCACACAAACACGCACACAAACACACCCAAACATAAACACACACAAACACACACGCAGATGCGTTATAAAGATGCGTGACTGTATTGAGTAGAACTACTTACTAAGATTAGCGGTTTGGTCAACCTGGTCACAGGATGCCCCAGAGAAACCAAGCACACATTCACAGTCATACGAATTGATTCGATCCGCACATGTTCCATTGCTTAGACACGGATTACTCAGACATTCGTTGATGTCTGGAACAGAAATCCCCAACCTCATGTTATTTTGTCTGCTTTTTACATGCACGATAACACGCAATCATCATGTGACAGTATTATTCTGAATGTCCATACTTGTGAAGTTTATATTAGCAAATTTACTTGTTATGACTGTTGCTTACTTTAGTACGTGATCAAAAAGAATTGGTCACGAATCAAAACGTATCAATTGTATTCCGGACTTAAGCCTGGGTACACTTGCACTTTTTGCCCTATCTCACAAGATCAGACGACACCAGACGAGATCAAACCACGTCTAACCACAGCAGAGTACGTTAGACTGCAATGTATTTATTTCACCGATCGGCACCGATTTTACCGTACTTGAAGCCGGCTTGTTGACATAATAAAGAAAACTTTCAAATACGTCGTGTCTAGTCGGTGTCTGTCTGACGTATTCGAAACTTTTCAAGTTAACGCGATTATGACGTCACGACGGCTTCAAAGATGGCAAAATCGACGCCGGTCAGTGTAGTGGTTACTCTGCAGTCTGACGTAGTCTGACGTGGTCTGACGTCGTTCGGTCTGGTTTTGTTTCGTCTGGTCTGATCAAGTCAGGCGAAAAGTGCCAGTATTTCAAAGCTAAAATGATACGAACTTATAAATGTCTGTGAAACTTCGAAATCGTAAATTCAATGTTCTTATCAAGTAATGTGCCAACTGTGAAGATTTTTGGTTGCGAACTGTGTCACTTAACCCAATCAAACATGGTCATTTGAGTGTCATCCAAACACCAAGATAGATTTCCTGGAAAAGTAAGCAACGCATGAATAAATTCCATATGTTACGCATAGATAGCACTATTGAAGCCATCAACCTACCTTGCATACATTTGTCCCCGGCGAAGCCAGACGGACAGTTACATATATAAGAATCGTCTCCGTCCTCACATGTCCAATTGTTAAGACACGGACTGCTCAAACATTTGCTGATGTCTGAAATACAATGCCAGCTTCAGGTTGAGATTAATGTTTTTTACATATACACACACACATGCACGCACTCACACACACATACACACGCACCAACGCATGAATGCACACACACGTACACCAACGCACACAAACACGCACACAAACACACCCAAACATAAACACACACAAACTCACACGCAGATGCGTTATAAAGAGGCGTGACTGTATTGAGTAGAACTACTTACTAAGATTAGCGGTTTGGTCAACCTGGTCACAGGATGCCCCAGAGAAACCAAGCACACATTCACAGTCATACGAATTGATTAGATCCGCACATGTTCCATTGCTTAGACACGGATTACTCAGACATTCGTTGATGTCTGGAACAGAAATCCCCAACCTCATGTTATTTTGTCTGCTTTTTACATACACGATAACATGCAATCATCATGTGACAGTATTATTCTGAATATCCATACTTGTGAAGTTTATATTAGCAAATTTACTTGTGATGACTGTTGTTTACTTTAGTACGTGATCAAAAAGAATTGGTCACGAATCAAAACGTATCAATTGTATTCCGGACTTAAGCCTGGGTACATTTGCACTTTTTGACCTATCTCACAAGATCAGACGACACCAGACGAGATCAAACCACGTCTAACCACAGCAGAGTACGTTAGACTGCAATGTATTTATTTCACCGATCGGCACCGATTTTACCGTACTTGAAGCCGGCTTGTTGACATAATAAAGACAACTTTCAAATACGTCGTTTCTAGTCGGTGTCTGTCTGACGTATTCGAAACTTTTCAAGTTAACGCGATTATGACGTCACGACGGCTTCAAAGATGGCAAAATCGACGCCGGTCAGTGTAGTGGTTACTCTGCAGTCTGACGTAGTCTGACGTGGTCTGACGTCGTTCGGTCTGGTTTTGTTTCGTCTGGTCTGATCAAGTCAGGCGAAAAGTGCCAGTATTTCAAAGCTAAAGTGATACTAACATATAAATGTCTGTGAAACTTCGAAA
Organism: Paraescarpia echinospica; assembly: GCA_020002185.1. NCBI lineage: Eukaryota > Metazoa > Annelida > Polychaeta > Sabellida > Siboglinidae > Paraescarpia > Paraescarpia echinospica. Next base: position 2,214 of record JAHLWY010002282.1, on the reverse strand, counting down.
TCGTAAATTCAATGTTCTTATCAAGTAATGTGCCAACTGTGAAGATTTTTGGTTGCGAACTGTGTCACTTAACCCAATCAAACATGGTCATTTGAGTGTCATCCAACAACCAAGATAGATTTCCTGGAAAAGTAAGCAACGCATGAATAAATTCCATATGTTACGCATAGATAGCACTATTGAAGCCATCTACCTACCTTGCTTACAGTTGTCCCCGGCGAAGCCAGACCGAAAGTTACATATATAAGAATCGTCTCCGTCCTCACATGTCCAATTGTTAAGACAAGGACTGCTCAAACATTTGCTGATGTCTGAAATACAATGCCAGCTTCAGGTTGAGATTAATGTTTTTTTACATATACACACACACACACACATGCACGCACGCACACACACATACACACGCACCAACGCATGAACGCACACACACGTACACCATCGCACACAAACACGCACACAAACACACCCAAACATAAACACACACAAACACACACGCAGATGCGTTATAAAGAGGCGTGACTGTATTGAGTAGAACTACTTACTAAGATTAACGGTTTGGTCAACCTGGTCACAGGATGCCCCAGAGAAACCAAGCACACATTCACAGTCATACGAATTGATTCGATCCGCACATGTTCCATTGCTTAGACACGGATTACTCAGACATTCGTTGATGTCTGGAACAGAAATCCCCAACCTCATGTTATTTTGTCTGCTTTTTACATGCACGATAACATGCAATCATCATGTGACAGTATTATTCTGAATATCCATACTTGTGAAGTTTATATTACAAAAATTATTTGTGATGACTGTTGTTTATTTTAGTACGTGATAAAAAAGAATTGGTCACGAATCAAAACGTATCAATTGTATTCCGGAATTAAGCCAGGATACACTGGCACTTTTTACCCTATCTCACTAAGATCAGACGACACCAGACGAGATCAAACCACGTCTAACCACACCAGAGTACGCCAGACTGCAATGTATTCATTTCACCGATCGGCGCCGATTTTACCGTACTTGAAGCCGGCTTGTTGACATAATAAAGAAAACTTTCAAATACGTCGTTTCTAGTCGGTATCTGTCTGACGTATTCGAAACTTTTCAAGTTAACGCGATTATGACGTCACGACGGCTTCAAAAATGGCAAAATCGACGCCGGTCAGTGTAGTGGTTACTCTGCAGTCTGACGTAGTCTGACGTGGTCTGACGTCGTTCGGTCTGGTTTTGTTTCTTCTGGTATGATCAAGTCAGGTGAAAAGTGCCAGTATTTCAAAGCTAAAGTGATTCTAACATATAAATGTCTGTGAAACTTCGAAATCGTAAATTCAATGTTCTTATCAAGTAATGTACTTGCCAACTGTGAAGATTTTTGGTTGCGGGCTGTGTCACTTAACCCATTCAAACATGGTCATTTGAGTGTCATCCAACTTCACAAGATAGATTTCCTGGAAAAGTAAAGCAAAGGCATGAATAAATTCCATATGTTAAGCATAGATAGCACTATTGAAGCCATCTACCTACCTTGCTTACAGTTGTCCCCGGCGAAGCCAGACGGACAGTTACATATATAAGAATCGTCTCCGTCCTCACATGTCCAATTGTTAAGACAAGGACTGCTCAAACATTTGCTGATGTCTGAAATACAATGCCAGCTTCAGGTTGAGATTAATGTTTTTTACATATACACACACTCACATGCACCCACGCACACACACATACACAGGCACCAAAGAAGGAACGCATACACACGTACACAAACGCACACAAACACGCACACAAACACACCCAAGCATAAACACACACAAACACACACGCAGATGCGTTATAAAGAGGCGTGACTGTATTTAGTAGAACTACTTACTAAGGTTAGCGGTTTGGTCAACCTGGTCACAGGATGCCCCAGAGAAACCAGGCACACATTCCTGATCCTTACAGATTGGAGTTAGATCCGCACATGTTCCATTGCTTAGACACGGATTACTCAGACGTTCGTTGATGTGTCTGGAACAGAAATCCCCAACATCATGTTATTTTGTCTGCTTTTTACATACACGATAACATGCAATCATCATGTGACAGTATTATTCTGAATATCCATACTTGTGAAGTTTATATTAGCAAATTTACTTGTGATGACTGTTGTTTACTTTAGTACGTGATCAAAAAGAATTGGTCACGAATCAAAACGTATCAATTGTATTCCGG
>JAHLWY010002281.1:0-12786 GCA_020002185.1 Paraescarpia echinospica | reverse complement strand
TCTCAGGGTGACGTGTATGTGGGTGAGACCCCACAGAGTATTGCGTCTGTGAGTGAGACGTCTCAGGATGAAGTGTATGAGGGTGAGACGTCTCAGGGTGAAGAGTCTGTGGGTGAGACGTCTCAGGGTGAAGTGTCTGTGGGTGAGACGTCTCAGGGTGAAGTGTCTGTGGGTGAGACGTCTCAGGGTGACGTGTCTGTGGGTGAGACGCGTCAGAGTTGTCCGTCTGTGAGTGAGACGTCTCAGGTTGAAGTGTCTGTGGGTGAGACGTCTCAGAGTAGTGCGTCTGTGAGTGAGACGTCTCAGGGTGAAGTGTCTGTGGGTGAGACGCCTCAGAGTAGAGCGTCTGTGGGTGAGACGTCTCAGGTTGAAGTGTCTGTAGGTGAGACCTCTCAGAGTAGTGCGTTTGTGAGTGAGACGTCTCAGGGTGAAGTGTCTGTGGGTGAGACGTCTCAGGGTGAAGTATCTGTGGGTGACACGTTTCAGGGTGAAGTGTCTGTGGGTGACACGTCACAGGGTGAAGTGTCTGTCGGTGAGACGCCTCAGAGTAGTGCGACTGTGAGTGAGACGTCTCAGGGTGAAGTGTCTGTGGGTGACTCGTCTCAGGGTGAAGTGTCTGTGGGTGAGACGCCTCAGAGTAGTGCGCCTGTGAGTGAGACGTCTCAGGGTGAAGTGTCTGTTGGTGAGACGCCTCAGAGTGACGTGTCTGTGGGTGAGACGCCTCAGAGTAGTGCGTCTGTGAGTCAGACGTCTCAGGGTGAAGAGTCTGTGGGTGAGACGTCTCAGGGTGAAGTGTCTGTGGGTGAGACGTCTCAGGGTGAAGTGTCTGTGGGTGAGACGTCTCAGGGTGAAGTGTCTGTGGGTGAGACGTCTCAGGGTGAAGTGTCTGTGGGTGAGACGTCTCAGATTAGTGTGTCTGTCAGTGAGATGTCTCAGGGTGAAGTGTCTGTGGGTGAGACGCCTCAGAGTAGTGCGTCTGTGAGTGAGACGTCTCAGGGTGAAGTGTCTGTGGGTGAGACGCCTCAGAGTATTGCGTCTGCTGTGGGTGAGACGTCTGAGGGTGAAGTGTCTGTTGGTGAGACGCCTCAAAATAGTGCGTCTGTGGGTGAGACGTCTCACGGTGAAGTGACTTTGAGTGACACGTCTCAGGGTGAAGTGTCTGTGGGTGAGACGTCTCAGGGTGAAGTGTCTGTGGTTGAGACGCCTCAGAGTAGTGCGTCTATGAATGATACGTCTCAGGTAGAAGTGTATGTGGGTGAGACGTCTCAGGGTGAAGTATCTGTGGGTGAGACGCCTCAGAGTATTGCGTCTGTGAGTGAGACGTCTCAGGGTGAAGTGTCTGTGGATGAGACGTCTCAGGGTGAAGTGTCTGTGGGTGAGATGCTTCAGAGTAGTGCGTCTGTGGGTGAGACGTCTCAGGGTGAAGTGCCTGTGGGTGAGACGTCCCGGGGTGAAGTGTCTGTGGGTCAGACGTCTCAGAGTGAAGTGTCTGTGGGTCAAACACCTCAGAGTAGTGCGTCTGTGAGTGAGACGTCTCGGGGTGAAGTGTCTGTGGGTGAGACGTCTCAGGTTGAATTGTCTGAGGGTGAGACGTCTCAGGGTGAAATGTCTATGTGTGAGACGCCTAAGAGTAGTGCGTCTGTGGGTGAGACGTCTCAGGATAAAGTGTCTGTGGGTGAGACGCCTCAGAGTAGTGCGTCTGTGAGTGAGACGTCTCGGATTGAAGTGTCTGTAAGTGAGACGACTCAGAGTAGTGCGTCAGTGAGTGATACGGCTCAGGTTGAAATGTCTGTGGGTGAGACGTCTCAGGATAAAGTGTCTGTGGGTAAAGACGACTCAGAGTAGTGCGTCTGTAAGTGGGACGTCTCAGGGTGAAGTGTCTGTGGGTGAGACGTCTCAGGGTGAAATGTCTGTGAGTGAGACGTCTCAGGGTGAAGTGTCTGTGGGTGAGACGTCTCAGGGTGACGTGTATGTGGGTGAGACGCCTCAGAGTAGTGCGTCTGTGAGTGAGACGTCTCAGGGTGAAGAGTCTGTGGGTGAGATGTCTCACGGTGAAGCGTATGTGGGTGAGAGGTCTCCGGGTGAAGTGTCTATGGGTGAGACGTCTCAGGGTGACGTGTCTGTGGGTGAGACGCTTCAGTGTAGTGCGTCTGTGAGTGAGACGTCTCAGGGTGAAGTGTATGTGGGTGAGACGCCTCAGAGTAGTGCGTTTGTGAGTGAGACGTCTCAGGGTGAAGTGTCTGTGGGTGAGACGTCTCAGGGAGAAATGTATGTGGGTGACACGTCTCAGGGTGAAGTGTCTGTGGGTGAGACGTCACAGGGTGAAGTGTCTGTCGGTGAGACGCCTCAGAGTAGTGCGTCTGTGAGTGAGACGTCTCAGGTTGAAGTGTCTGTGGGTGACTCGTCTCAGGGTGAAGTGTCTGTGGGTGAGACGCCTCAGAGTAGTGCGTCTGTGAGTGAGACGTCTCAGATTGAAATGTATGTAAGTGAGGCGACTCAGAGTAGTGCGTCTGTGAGTGATACGGCTCAGGTTAAAGTCTCTGTGGGTGAGACGTCTCAGGATAAAGTGTATGTGGGTGAGACGACTCAGAGTAGTGCGTCTGTAAGTGAGACGTCTCAGGGTGAAGAATCTTTAGGTAAGACATCTCAGGGTGAAATGTCTGTGGGTGAGACGTCTCAGGGTGAAGTGTCTGTGGGTGAGACGTCTCAGGGTGACCTTTCTGTGGGTGAGACGCCTCAGAGTAGTGCGTCTGTGAGTGAGACATCTCAGGGTGAAGTGTCTGTGGGCGAAATGTCTCAGGGTGAAATGTCTGTGTGTGAGACGTCTCAGGGTGAATTATCTGTGGGTGAGACATTTCAGGGTGACGTGTCTGTGGGTGAGACGCCTCAGAGTAGTGCGTCTGTTAGTGAGACGTCTCAGGTTGAAGTGTCTGTGGGTGAGACGTCTCAGAGTAGTGCGTTTGTCAGTGAGACGTCTCAGAGCGAAGTGTCTGTGGGTGAGACGCCTCAGAGTAGTGCGTCTATGAATGATACGTCTCAGGTTGAAGTGTCTTTGGGTGAGACGTCTCAGGTTGAAGTGTCTCTGGGTTAGACGCCACAGAGTAATGCGTCTGTGAGTGAGACGTCTCAGGATGAATTGTATGAGGGTGAGACGTCTCAGGGTGAAGTGTCTGTGGTGAGACGTCTCAGGGTGACGTGTATGTGGGTGAGACGCCACAGAGTATTGCGTCTGTGAGTGAGACGTCTCAGGATGAATTGTATGAGGGTGAGACGTCTCAGGGTGAAGAGTCTGTGGGTGAGACGTCTCAGGGTGAAGTATCTGTGGGTGAGACGTCTCAGGGTGAAGTGTCTGTGGGTGGGGCGTCTCAGGGTGACGTGTCTGTTGGTGAGACGCCTCAGAGTTGTCCGTCTGTGAGTGAGACGTCTCAGGTTGAAGTGTCTGTGGGTGAGACGTCTCAGAGTAGTGCGTCTGTGAGAGAGACGTCTCAGGGTGAAGTGTCTGTGGGTGAGACGCCTCAGAGTAGAGCTTCTGTGGGTGAGACGTCTCAGCGTGAAGTGTATGTGTGTGAGACGCCTCAGAGTAGTGCGTTTGTGAGTGAGACGTCTCAGGGTGAAGTGTCTGTGGGTGAGACGTCTCAGGGTGAAGTGTCTGTGGGTGACACGTCTCAGGATGAAGTGTCTGTGGGTGACACGTCACAGGGTGAAGTGTCTGTCGGTGAGACGCCTCAGAGTAGTGCGTCTGTGAGTGAGACGTCTCAGGTTGAAGTGTCTGTGGGTGACTCGTCTCAGGGTGAAGTGTCTGTGGGTGAGACGCCTCAGAGTAGTGCGCCTGTGAGTGAGACGTCGCAGGGTGAAGTGTCTGTTGGTGAGACGCCTCAGAGTGACGTGTCTGTGGGTGAGACGCCTCAGAGTAGTGCGTATGTGAGTCAGACGTCTCAGGGTGAAGAGTCTGTGGGTGAGACGTCTCAGGGTGAAGTGACTGTGGGTGAGACGTCTCAGGGTGAAGTGGCTGTGGGTGAGACTTCTCAGGGTGAAGTGTCTGTGGGTGAGACGTCTCAGAGTAGTGCGTCTTCAAGTGAGATGTCTCAGGGTGAAGTGTCTGTGGGTGAGACGCCTCAGAGTAGTGCGTCTGTGAGTGAGACGTCTCAGGGTGAAGTGTCTGTGGGTGAGACGCCTCAGAGTAGTGCGTCTGTGTGTGAGACGTCTCAGGGTGAAGTGTCTGTTGGTGAGACGTCTGAGGGTGAAGTGTCTGTTGGTGAGACGCCTCAAAGTAGTGCGTCTGTGGGTGAGACGTATCAGGGTGAAGTGTCTTTGAGTGAGACGTCTCAGGGTGAAGTGTCTGTGGGTGAGACGTCTCAGGGTGAAGTGTCTGTGGGTGAGACGCCTCAGAGTAGTGCGTCTATGAATGATACGTCTCAGGTTGAAATGTCTTTGGGTGAGACGTCTCAGGTTGAAGTGTCTGTGGTTAGACGCCACAGAGTATTGCGTCTGTGAATAAGACGTCTCAGGATGAATTGTATGAGGGTGAGACGTCTCAGGGTGAAGTGTCTGTGGTGAGACGTCTCAGGGTGACGTGTATGTGGGTGAGACCCCACAGAGTATTGCGTCTGTGAGTGAGACGTCTCAGGATGAATTGTATGAGGGTGAGACGTCTCAGGGTGAAGAATCTGTGGGTGAGACGTCTCAGGGTGAAGTGTCTGTGGGTGAGACGTCTCAGGGTGAAGTGTCTGTGGGTGAGACGTCTCAGGGTGACGTGTCTGTGGGTGAGACGCGTCAGAGTTGTCAGTCTGTGAGTGAGACGTCTCAGGTTGAAGTGTCTGTGGGTGAGACGTCTCAGAGTAGTGCGTCTGTGAGTGAGACGTCTCAGAGTGAAGTGTCTGTGGGTGAGAAGCCTCAGAGTAGAGCTTCTGTGGGTGAGACGTCTCAGGTTGAAGTGTCTGTAGGTGAGACCTCTCAGAGTAGTGCGTTTGTGAGTGAGACGTCTCAGGGTGAAGTGTCTGTGGGTGAGACGTCTCAGGGTGAAGTATCTGTGGGTGACACGTTTCAGGGTGAAGTCTGTCTGTGGGTGAGACGCTTCAGAGTAGTGCGCCTGTGAGTGATACGTCTCAGGGTGAAGTGTCTGTTGGTGAGACGCCTCAGAGTGACGTGTCTGTGGGTGAGACGCCTCAGAGTAGTGCGTCTGTGAGTGAGACGTCTCAGGGTGAAGAGTCTGTGGGTGAGACGTCTCAGGGTGAAGTGTCTGTGGGTGAGACGTCTCAGGGTGAAGTGTCTGTGGGTGAGACGTCTCAGGTTGAATTGTCTGAGGGTGAGACGTCTCAGGGTGAAATGTCTATGTGTGAGACGCCTAAGAGTAGTGCGTCTGTGGGTGAGACGTCTCAGGATAAAGTGTCTGTGGGTGAGACGCCTCAGAGTAGTGCGTCTGTGAGTGAGACGTCTCAGGGTGAAGAGTCTGTGGGTGAGATGTCTCAAGGTGAAGCGTATGTGGGTGAGAGGTCTCCGGGTGAAGTGTCTATGGGTGAGACGTCTCAGGGTGACGTGTCTGTGGGTGAGACGCTTCAGAGTAGTGCGTCTGTGAGTGAGACGTCTCAGGGTGAAGTGTATGTGGGTGAGACGCCTCAGAGTAGTGCGTTTGTGAGTGAGACGTCTCAGGGTGAAGTGTCTGTGGGTGAGACGTCTCATGGTGAAATGTATGTGGGTGACACGTCTCAGGGTGAAGTGTCTGTGGGTGAGACGTCACAGGGTGAAGTGTCTGTGGGTGAGACGTCTCAGCATGAATTGTATGAGGGTGAGACGTCTCAGGGTGAAGTGTCTGTGGGTGAGACGTCTCAAGGTGACGTGTATGTGGGTGAGACGCCTCATATTAGTGCGTCTGTGAGTAAGACGTCTGAGGGTGAAGAGTCTGTGGGTGAGACGTCTCAGGGTGAAGTGTCTGTGGGTGAGACGTCTCAGTGTGAAGTGTCTGTGGGTGAGACGTCTCAGGGTGACGTGTCTGTGGGTGAGACGCCTCAGAGTAGTGCGTCTGTGAGTGAGACGTCTCAGGTTGAAGTGTCTGTGGGTGAGACGTCTCAGAGTAGTGCGTCTGTGAGTGAGACGTCTCAGTGTGAAGTGTATGTGGGTGAGACGACTCAGAGTAGTGCGTTTGTGAGTGAGACGTCTCAGGGTGAAGTGTCTGTGGGTGAGACGTCTGAGGGTGAAATGTCTGTGGGTGAGACGTCTCACGGTGAAGTGTCTGTGGGTGAGACGTCTCAGGGTGACGTGTCTGTGGGTGAGACGCCTCAGAGTATTGCGTCTGTGAGTGAGACATCTCAGGGTGAAGAGTATGTGGGTGAGACGTCTCAGGGTGAAGTGCCTGTGGGTGAGACGTCTCAGGGTGAAGTGTCTGTGGGTGAGACGTCTCAGGGTGACGTGTCTGTGGGTGAGACGCCTCAGAGTAGTGCGTCTGTGAGTGAGACGTTTCAGTTTGAAGTGTCTGTGGGTGAGACGTCTCAGAGTAGTGCGTCTGTGAGTGAGACGTCTCAGAGTGAAGTGACTGTGGGTGAGACGCCTCAGATTAGTGCGTCTATGAATGATACGTCTCAGGTTGAAGTGTCTGTGGGTGAGACGTCTCAGGGTGAAGTGTCTGTGGGTGAGACGCCTCAGAATATTGCGTCTGTGAGTGAGACGTCTCAGGTTGAAGTGTCTCTGGGTGAGACGTCTCAGGGTGAAGTGTCTGTGGGTGAGACGCCTCAGAGTAGTGCGTCTGTTGGTGCGACGTCTCAGGGTGAAGTGTCTGTGAGTGAGACGTCCCAGGGTGAAGTGTCTGTGGGTCAGACGTCTCAGAGTGAAGTGTCTGTGGGTCAAATACCTCAGAGTAGTGCGTCTGTGAGTTAGACGTCTCGGGGTGAAGTGTCTGTGGGTGAGACGTCTCAGGATGAATTGTATGAGGGTGAGACGTCTCAGGGTGAAGTGTCTGTGGGTGAGACGTCTCAGGGTGACGTGTATGTGGGTGAGACGCCTCAGAGTAGTGCGTCTGTGAGTGAGACGTCTCAGGGTGAAGAGTCTGTGGGTGAGACGTCTCAAGGTGAAGTGTACGTGGGTGAGACGTCTCTGGGTGAAGTGTCTGTGGGTGAGACGTCTCAGGGTGACGTGTCTGTGGTTGAGACGCCTCAGAGTAGTGCGACTGTGAGTGAGACGTCTCAGGGTGAAGTGTCTGTGGGTGAGACGCCTCAGAGTAGTGCGTCTGTGAGTGAGACGTCTCAGGTTGAAGTGTCTGTGGGTGAGACGTCTCAGAGTAGTGCGACTGTGAGTGAGACGTCTCAGGGTAAAGTGTCTGTGGGTGAGACGCCTCAGAGTAGTGCGTTTGTGAGTGAGACGTCTCAGGGTGAAGTGTCTGTGGGTGAGACGTCTCAGGTTGAAGTGTCTGAGGGTGACACGTCTCAGGGTGAAGTGTCTGTGGGTGAGACGTCACAGGGTGAAGTGTCTGTCGGTGAGACGCCTCAGAGTAGTGCGTCTGTGAGTGAGACGTCTCAGGTTGAAGTGTCTGTGGGTGACTCGTCTCAGGGTGAAGTGTCTGTGGGTGAGACGCCTCAGAGTAGTGCGTCTGTGAGTGAGACGTCTCAGGGTGAAGTGTCTGTGGGTGAGACGCCTCAGAGTAGTGCGTCACTGAGTGAGACGTCTCAGATTGAAGTGTCTGTAAGTGAGACGACTCAGAGTAGTGCGTCAGTGAATGATACGGCTCAGGTTGAAGTGTCTGTGGGTGAGACATCTCAGGTTAAAGTGTCTGTGGGTGAGACGACTTAGAGTAGTGCGTCTGTAAGTGAGACGTCTCAGGGTGAAGAGTCTGTGGGTGAGACGTCTCAGGGTGAAATGTCTGTGGGTGAGACGTCTCAGGGTAAAAGGTCTGTGGGTGAGACGTCTCAGGGTGAAGTGTCTGTGGGTGAGACGTCTCAGGGTGAAGTGTATGTGGGTGAGACGCCTCAGAGTAGTGCGTCTGCGATTGAGACGTCTCAGGGTGAAGTGTATGTGGGTGAGACGACTCAGAGTAGTGCGTTTGTGAGTGAGACTCTCAGGGTGAAGTGTCTGTGGGTGAGACGTCTGACGGTGAAATGTCTGTGGGTGAGACGTCTCAGGGTGAAGTGTCTGTGGGTGAGACGTCTCAGTGTGACATGTCTGTGGGTGAGACGCCTCAGATTAGTGCGTCTGTGAGTAAGACGTCTGAGGGTGAAGAGTCTGTGGGTGAGACGTCCCAGGGTGAAGTGTCTGTGGGTGAGACGTCTCAGTGTGAAGTGTCTGTGGGTGAGACATCTCAGGGTGACGTGTCTGTGGGTGAGACGCCTCAGAGTAGTGCGTCTGTGAGTGAGACGTCTCAGGTTGAAGTGTCTGTGGGTGAGACGTCTCAGAGTAGTGCGACTGTGAGTGAGACGTCTCAGTGTGAAGTGTATGTGGGTGAGACGACTCAGAGTAGTGCGATTGTGAGTGAGACGTCTCAGGGTGAAGTGTCTGTGGGTGAGACGTCTGAGGGTGAAATGTCTGTGGGTGAGACGTCTCACGGTGAAGTGTCTGTGGGTGAGACGTCTCAGGGTGACGTGTCTGTGGGTGAGACGTCACAGGGTGAAGTGTCTGTCGGTGAGACGCCTCAGAGTAGTGCGTCTGTGAGTGAGACGTCTCAGGTTGAAGTGTCTGTGGGTGACTCGTCTCAGGGTGACGTGTCTGTGGGTGAGACACCTCAGAGTAGTGCGTCTGTGAGTGAGACATCTCAGGGTGAAGAGTATGTGGGTGAGACGTCTCAGGGTGAAGTGTCTGTGGGTGAGACGTCTCAGGGTGAAGTGTCTGTGGGTGAGACGTCTCAGGGTGACGTGTCTGTGGGTGAGTCGCCTCAGAGTAGTGCGTCTGTGAGTGAGATGTTTCGGGTTGAAGTGTCTGTGGGTGAGACGTCTCAGAGTAGTGCGTCTATGAATGATACGTCTCATGTTGAAGTGTCTGTGGGTGAGACATCTCAGGGTGAAGTGTCTGTGGGTGAGACGCCTCAGAGTAGTGCGTCTGTGGGTGCGACGTCTCAGGGTGAAGTGTCTGTGAGTGAGACGTCCCAGGGTGAAGTGTCTGTGGGTCAGACGTCTCAGAGTGAAGTGTCTGTGGGTCAATACCTCAGAGTAGTGCGTCTGTGAGTGAGACGTCTCGGGGTGTAGTGTCTGTGGGTGAGATGTCTCAGGATGAATTGTATGAGGGTGAGACGTCTCAGGGTGAAGTGTCTGTGGGTGAGACGTCTCAGGTTGAAGTGTCTGAGGGTGACACGTCTCAGGGTGAAGTGTATGTGGGTGAGACGTCTCAGGGTGAAGTGTATGTGGGTGAGACGCCTCAGAGTAGTGCGTCTCTGAGTGAGACGTCTCAGATTGAAGTGTCTGTAAGTGAGACGACTCAGAGTAGTGCGTCAGTGAGTGATACGGCTCAGGTTGAAGTGTCTGTGGGTGAGACATCTCAGGTTAAAGTGTCTGTGGGTGAGACGACTGAGAGTAGTGCGTCTGTAAGTGAGACGTCTCAGGGTGAAGAGTCTGTCGGTGAGACGTCTCAGGGTGAAATGTCTGTGGGTGAGACGTCTCAGGGTAAAATGTCTGTGGGTGAGACGTCTCAGGGTGAAGTGTCTGTGGGTGAGACGTCTCAGGGTGAAGTGTATGTTGGTGAGACGACTCAGAGTAGTGCGTCTGTGAGTGAGACGTCTCAGGGTGAAGTGTATGTGGGTGAGACGACTCAGAGTAGTTCGTTTGTGAGTGAGACGTCTCAGGGTGAAGTGTCTGTGGGTGAGACGTCTGAGGGTGAAATGTCTGTGGGTGAAACGTCTCAGGGTGAAGTGTCTGTGGGTGAGACGTCTCAGGGTGACGTGTCTGTGGGTGAGACGCCTCAGAGTAGTGCGTCTGTGAGTGAGACATCTCAGGGTGAAGAGTATGTGGGTGAGACGTCTCAGGGTGAAGTGTCTGTGGGTGAGACGTCTCAGGGTGAAGTGTCTGTGGGTGAGACTTCTCAGGGTGACGTGTCTGTGGGTGAGACACCTCAGAGTAGTGCGTCTGTCAGTGAGACGTCTCAGAGTGAAGTGACTGTGGGTGAGACGCCTCAGATTAGTGCGTCTATGAATGATACGTCTCAGGTTGAAGTGCCTGTGGGTGAGACGTCTCAGGGTGAAGTGTCTGTGGGTGAGACGCCTCAGAATATTGCGTCTGTGAGTGAGACGTCTCAGGTTGAAGTGTCTCTGGGTGAGACGTCTCAGGGTGAAGTGTCTGTTGGTGAGACGCCTCAGAGTAGTGCGTCTGTGGGTGCGACGTCTCAGGGTGAAGTGTCTGTGAGTGAGACGTCCCAGGGTGAAGTGTCTGTGGGTCAGACGTCTCAGAGTGAAGTGTCTGTGGGTCAAATACCTCAGAGTAGTGCGTTTGTGAGTTAGACGTCTCGGTGTGAAGTGTCTGTGGGTGAGACGTCTCAGGATGAATTGCATGAGGGTGAGACGTCTCAGGGTGAAGTGTCTGTGGGTTAGACTTCTCAGGGTGACGAGTATGTGGGTGAGACGCCTCAGAGTAGTGCGTCTGTGAGTGAGACGTCTCAGGGTGAAGAGTCTGTGGGTGAGACTTCTCAAGGTGAAGTGTATGTGGGTGAGACGTCTCTGGGTGAAATGTGTGTGGGTGAGACGTCTCAGGGTGACGTGTCTGTGGGTGAGACGCCTCAGAGTAGTGCGTCTGTGAGTGAGACGTCTCAGGTTGAAGTGTCTGTGGGTGAGACGTCTCAGAGTAGTGCGACTGTGAGTGAGACGTCTCAGGGTGAAGTGTCTGTGGTTGAGACGCCTCAGAGTAGTGCGTCTGTGAGTGAGACGTCTCAGGTTGAAGTGTCTGTGGGTGAGACGTCTCAGAGTAGTGCGACTGTGAGTGAGACTTCTCAGGGTGAAGTGTCTGTGGGTGAGACGCCTCAGAGTAGTGCGTTTGTGAGTGAGACGTCTCAGGGTGAAGTGTCTGTGGGTGAGACGTCTCAGGTTGAACTGTCTGTGGGTGACACGTCTCAGGGTGAAGTGTCTGTGGGTGAGACGTCACAGGGTGAAGTGTCTGTCGGTGAGACGCCTCAGAGTAGTGCGTCTGTGAGTGAGACGTCTCAGGTTGAAGTGTCTGTGGGTGACTCGTTTCAGGGTGAAGTGTCTGTGGGTGAGACGCCTCAGAGTAGTGCGTCTGTGAGTGAGACGTCTCAGGGTGAAGAGTCTGTGGGTGAGACGCCTCAGAGTAGTGCGTCTCTGAGTGAGACGTCTCAGATTGAAGTGTCTGTAAGTGAGACGACTCAGAGTAGTAAGTCAGTGAGTGATACGGCTCAGGGTGAAGTGTCTGTGGGTGAGACGTCTCAGGTTAAAGTGTCTGTGGGTGAGACGACTCAGAGTAGTGCGTCTGTAAGTGAGACGTCTCAGGGTGAAGTGTCTGTGGGTGAGACGTCTCAGGGTGAAATGTCTGTGGGTGAGACGTCTCAGGGTGAAATGTCTGTGGGTGAGACGTCTCAGGGTGAAGTGTCTGTGGGTGAGACGTCTCAGGGTGAAGTGTCTGTGGATGAGACTTATTAGGGTGAATTGTCTATGGGTGAGACGCCTCGGAGTAGTGCGTCTGTGTGTGAGACGTCTCAGGGTGAAGTGTCTGTGGGTGACACGTCTCAGGGTGAAGTGTCTGTGGGTGAGACGTCTCAGGGTGAAGTGTCTGTCGGTGAGACGCTTCAGAGTAGTGCGTCTGTGAGTGAGAAGTCTCAGGTTGAAGTGTCTGTGGGTGATACGTCTCAGGGTGAAGTGTCTGTGGGTGATACGACTCAGAGTAGTGCGTCTGTGAATGAGACGTCTCAGGGTGATTTGTCTGTGGGTGAGACGCTTCAGAGTAGTGCGTCTGTGAGTGAGACGTCTCAGATTGAAGTGTCTGTAAGTGAGACGACTCAGAGTAGTGCGTCTGTGAGTGATACGGCTCAGGTTGAAGTGTCTGTGGGTGAGACATCTCAGGATAAAGTGTCTGTGGGTGAGACGACTCAGAGTAGTGCATCTGTAATTGAGACGTCTCAGGGTGAAGAGTATGTGGGTGAGACGTCTCATGGTGAAATGTCTGTGGGTGAGACGTCTCAGGGTGAAGTGTCTGTGGGTGAGACGACTCAGAGTGACGTGTCTGTGGGTGAGACGCCTCAGAGTAGAGCGTCTGTGAGTCAGACGTCTCAGGGTGAAGAGTCTGTGGGTGAGACGTCTCAGGGTGAAGTGTCTGTGGGTGAGACGTCTCAGGGTGAAGTGTCTGTGGGTGAGACGTCTCAGGGTGAAGTGTCTGTGGGTGAGACGTCTCAGAGTAGTGCGTCTGTCAGTGAGACGTCTGAGGGTGAAGTGTCTGTTGGTGAGACGCCTCAAAGTAGTGCGTCTGTGGGTGAGACGTCTCAGGGTGAAGTGTCTTTGAGTGACACGTCTCAGGGTGAAATGTCTGTGGGTGACACGTCTCAGGGTGAAGTGTCTGTGGGTGAGAAGCCTCAGAGTAGTGCGTCTATGAATGATACGTCTCAGGTAGAAGTGTATGTGGGTGAGACGTCTCAGGGTGAAGTGTCTGTGGGTGAGACACCTCAGAGTGTTGCGTCTCTGAGTGAGACGTCTCAGGGTGAAGTGTCTGTGGATGAGACGTCTCACGGTGAAGTGTCTGTGGGTGAGATGCCTCAGAGTAGTGCGTCCGTGGGAGAGACGTCTCAGGGTGAAGTGCCTGTGTGTGAGACGTCCCAGGGTGAAGTGTCTGTTGGTCAGACGTCTCAGAGTGAAGTGTCTGTGCGTCAAACACCTCA
>JAHLWY010002280.1:0-12787 GCA_020002185.1 Paraescarpia echinospica | reverse complement strand
CTCCCTCCCTCCCTCCCTCCCTCCCTCCCTCCCTCCCTCCCTCCCTCCCCCTCCGTCCTTCCTTCCCTCTGTTCCTCCCTCCCTCCCTCCACTCTCACACCACCATCTCAAAATTATCAAGTGACATGCACAAGGCAAAATTGCTATACATGTATACGAAATTAATAACCGACAACCACCTCTCAACTTGATACAGTACAAAACAGTGCCTTAACGACAAACTCAATAATCATGTAAGCTTGCTCACACTACACACATGCATACACGTATGTGTTTTGTTTCTTTTTCTGGAAGAATTTGATTAGGTGATGTATTGATTCAGCTAACGTTTTATTACAAAAGGTGGCTCCTCGATAGCGACTACCATAGTCTTAGAGAAGTATCCTGACCCTACTTTTTTGTTATTTATCATATATTATACCATGTTTACCATAAGGTTATATATTTGTTATACTTTTTAGACAAGGATATAAATTTTGTATTTATTATTTGAAATGTATGGGTCAAATAAAACTTCTTCTGCTTCTTCTTATTCACCTCTTTCTTTCTCTCCCTCTTCTCTCTCTCTCTCTCTCTCTCTCTCTCTCTCACTCTCTCTCTCACTCCCTGCCTCTCTATGATTCAGTGCAGTTACACCACACTAAGTCACACTTCAACACGATATTCACAATTCCAATGAAGCCAATAAAAGCCTCCCAATAAAACCCTCAACAGTGGTCAGCTAACAAACAATTGAATATTCAGTGGTCAAGGTTAACAACTGTCAACATAACATATGTTCACTGCGAGCTCGTCCCGCCACTGCCATCGCAACAACAATGATAGGCCAATGAGACCGGGAGTGATCTGTTGGTCCGAGCGCAGAAGCTCAGTCAAATTCTCCAACAATCTAATCTTTCTTGCTTTGAGTGATGCAAACTGGGCAATTACGCCGTCGAGGTCCACGACTTGGTAAACTCTCGCTCGATCGACAATAGTACAAGACTGCCCAGTTGTGCTTGACCCATGCTTGAGCAAAGGTAGGCTATGTCTTAATGAGTTTAAGCTTTGAGAAGTTTCCCTCAAACGAAGCCACGCTCACGCACATAGTGAGCAACGTCCTAAGACACCCGAGGCCACGCTCACGCACATAGTGAGCAACGTCCTAAGAGACACGAGCTGGTTTGGGAACGATGTCTCGTGTCCCCATTTCACTACCCATTTAAGGAAATCGAATGCATTCCAGTTTCTAGTCGTCTCTCCTGTATGCCGTTCTTAACTATGGAGGTGACGTCGCACACGGCGTATCTCCCCTTTCATCCCTTCAGCGATGATGTCGACGTAGGTGTGAGTGAGCCGATCGATGGCAGAGACGATATCTTCATCATTGGCTGAGTCCATCGTACGTTCCATATTGTTAAAAAAACGAATTTGTCGTTCACATCCAAT
The DNA here is from genome assembly GCA_020002185.1 of Paraescarpia echinospica. Taxonomy (NCBI): domain Eukaryota; kingdom Metazoa; phylum Annelida; class Polychaeta; order Sabellida; family Siboglinidae; genus Paraescarpia; species Paraescarpia echinospica. Next base: position 11,359 of record JAHLWY010002280.1, on the reverse strand, counting down.
ATGTGATTTGTCCTGTTTCTTATCTTCCACTGGAGTGGATCGATGACTTGCAGCTGCTCTCGCCTCACCTCTGCTAGTAATGACAAGCCGGCATCTTCAGCATGTTCTCCCGGCATTAGTTTTCTTCGTCGCACCCTTCTTTCTGTTGCTCCCCCCCTCCCCCCATTACCACACTGAATGTCGTGGCCTTCGCCTTTGTCTCTTCAACGACGTTTTCGAGTTCCTCTTCGCAGAAGAGAACAACAGCCCCGAGTTTAACGCGCAACTGTCCAGCCCGAGCCCAGGCTTTTGCAGGAATTTCTGAACATCATTGATCTCTCTCAGGACTGGACGCCAGAAAGCCAGGTAGGCAATGAACGTGTAAGACTAGACAGGAGGATGGCGGCATCGGAGCCAGTGTCAGCCGTCTCGTGATCGTGGTTATTGTAAATACGAGGCCATTTTACGAACATGCTGTACACGTACTACGGTAATATTTAACGAACATTTAATACGGATAAACCAATTATTAGGTACACTAAAGCTGACAATGGCCGAGTTGAGAGAAGCAACAAAAGTCAGGATTGCTTGGAGACAACTCCTCGTGTATGTCAACAAACGCGAGTCGGGGACATCGCGTCACATTTACAAAACAACAGTGGGAGAACAAACCTCGGGAACACAGCTCTCTGTTTCGCCGAAAGAAGTTAATAACTGGCGATGTTAGCTTAGTTTGCAAGAGAACTGTGCTATGAAAGTAGATTACACATACCGGGCGTAGTTTATATAGGCTACATATTCATGATTGTAATTTAACACGTGTGTATATATGCACATACTTTGTACTGTGTGCGTTACTTGCAAGTGGCTTTCGTGTACGCTTGGTTTGTAATTCAAATGTACACTTATGTGACAAACACAAGAATAGTAGGCTTTTCGTTATCACGATTTGTACATTTTAAGCAAATGCATAATATACCGTGATACCCCCAACACTCCACAAATCCGCACTGTAGCCTATAAAGAAAATATGTGAAATCTATAAAACGAGGCAAGTCTGTAAATGTTCACTTTTTACTTCCTTCGTCATCTTTTAACGCGTAAATGTGTTTGACGTGGAATTGTTTATTCCAAGAATGCATCGAGTTTTTTCATTTCATTCATGCGGACTTTTTATGGTGAGCAACTGCTTACTAGAATATCATTTACGTGTTTTGAAGCGTTTGTGTCGCATACGTGTTTAACGTAGCTTTTTCTAAGAGTATGCGGATATAAAAAGCAAACACAATTCCTGGCGCTATGTTATGACTGCAGCGTGAACTCGTCCAGCATTTCAACGACCCACCTCGTTTGTTTACTTGCGGGGTAACAATATATAAAACTATCGAGACATCGCAATAGTCGCTTGAACAGTCGTGTAAGGCGGCTCGAGTTAAACAAAGAACACAACCTTGGATGTCCAGCGAAATACTTCACTTAATCAGTCAAAGGGATAATTATAACTACAAGCTGTTTGTTTATCACAGAAATCAAGTCAAATAAAAAAAAACTAAATCTCAGTATTATGTACATGCTATAAATCAAAATCAAAATCGACAAAACATGCAGTGGCATATTCTGAACGAGGCTGGCTCATCGTCAAAATATAAAAACAAACCTAAACGTATTAGTCTGAACATTGAAAATGAAGTATGCTTTGATAAACGGAAGGTCGCGGAATATTTTAGTGATTATTTTACTTCTATTGCTTCGTCGCTCGTTGAGAAGCTACCGTCATGTTCTGGTCGATTTGGTCAAGCTCACGTTGTTGATTTTTATCACAAACAAAATGTTTCTGATATTATGTTTGGTCTAGTCAGTGTAACTGTATGACAAATGTCCAATATATTAAATAGCATATGCGCTAGTAAGCCAACAGGTTTAGATGAACTCCCTGCTAGATTTGTCAAAGATGGTTCTTCTGTCATAGCAAAACTTCTTACTCACATTGCAAACTTATCTATAACTACTGGAAATATCCCCGATGACCTGAAGATGGCCAGGGTTGTTCCATTGAATAAAAAGAAGAATAAGACTGATGTTGAGAACTATGAACCAATTTCAATGATAACTATAATTTCTAAAGTGTTCGAAAAAAATTGTCTTCAACTAAGTGACTTTTTATTGGAACATAAACTAGTATATGAATTTCAATCTGGTTTTCGATCATCGTATTTAACTGCTACATGCTTGATTCACCTAACCGATTACACTAAACAAGAATGTGATAATGGCAACTACACAGGCATGGCATTGTTGGATTTGCAAAAAGCTTTTGATACTGTAGATCACACCATTCCTTTGAAGAAACTTAAGGGTGTAGGTGCAGGTGAACTCTCTATATGTTTGTTTATATCTTATTTGACGGGTAGTATACAAGTTACCGATGTCGATGGAAAAATGTCTGTCACAAAAGGTATCACTTGCGGTGCACCACAAGGTTCAATACTATGGCCTCTGCTCTTCCTGTTATATGTAAATGACATGTCTGCTGCGATTAAATGCAAGCTTTTGTTATATGCGGACGACTCAGTCTTGCTTGCCTCGGGAAAGAATTTAGCAGAAATAGAGGCAACATTAAGTTCGGTACTGGAATCCGTCAGTGAATGGTTAATCGATAACAAACTGTCTCTTCATTTAGGAAAAACACAATCTATCGTGTTTGGAACAAAGAGAAAATTGTACAGATGTAACAATCTTGATGTTGTATGCATTGGAAATATCATTGAATCAAAGTCAAGTGTCACATATTTATGGGAGACTTTAGATCAGTCCCTTTCTGGTGACATTATAATATCCTTTCTAAAACTTCAAATAAACTTAAATTTGTGTACAGGAACGCCAGAAGGTTTAGTATCAAAACAAAAACACTACTAGTCTCTGCTTTGATTCAATGTCATTTTCACTACACATGTTCAGCTTCGTACAGTGGATTATCGGAAAAAATGAAGTGCAGAATGCAGTGTACACAGAATAAGATTAACAAATTTATGTTAAATGCTCCACCGAGGTTCCATGTTAGTGCTAATGAAATTGAGACCGCTGGAATACTGCCTGTTGAATATAAAGTAGAACAGTTAAAGTTGGGCCACATGTTCAATATTATCAATGGTACTGCACCGGCATATTTAAGAGCAAATGTTGAAATGGTTCATCAAAGATACACCACAAGAGCCAGTGAACTGGCATGTGTTATTCCCAAAGTAAAGGGTTCTGGACAAACTTCTTTCCTTTATACAGGCATATGCCACTGGAACAGCTTGCCAATCGAAACAAAACAATGTCGATCTAAAATTAGTTTTAGAAAAAAGGTGACGCCCCTTTTATATAGTAGATTGGTGGCCCATGAACACAATCTTTACGTTGCGTCTTAATATTTAATGCATAATATTTATTTAATGTATTTTAAATGTTACAAATGTTTACATATATATAATACATATATTTTTAAATCGTATTATTTATCTATTTATTTGTTTTATTTTTTATATTATAATTACTTATTCACTATTTTTTGAGGACCACATTGGAAATAAGTATACTATGTGTGCTTTTATGTGCTATCCTCGGTATTATATATACATCTCATATTTCTTCTAATTATGTAATGTATGTATATAATTTTACTGAATAAACTCACTCACTCACACTATTATCGATAGCAAATTTAACTATCGGTAACTATTTTCGATAGTAGACTAAACTATCGATAGTAACGACACTTAACAAACATGTCAGCAGCGTTACTTGTGCCACAAACATGTCAGCAGCGTTACTTGTACCACAAACATGTCAGCAGGGTTACTTGTGCCACAAACATGTCAGCAGCGTTACTTGTACCACAAACATGTCAGCAGCGTTACTTGTGCCACAAACATGTCAGCAGGGTTACTTGTACCACAAACATGTCAGCAGGGTTACTTGTGCCACAAACATGTCAGCAGGGTTACTTGTACCACAAACATGTCAGTAGGGTTACTTGTGCCACAAACATGTCAGCAGCGTTACTTGTACCACAAACATGTCAGCAGCGTTACTTGTACCACAAACATGTCAGCAGCGTTACTTGTACCACAAACATGTCAGCAGCGTTACTTGTACCACAAACATGTCAGCAGCGTTACTTGTACCACAAACATGTCAGCAGCGTTACTTGTGCCACAAATAGGTCAGCAGGGTTACTTGTACCACAAACATGTCAGAAGGGTTACTTGTACCACAAACATGTCAGCAGGGTTACTTGTACCACAAACATGTCAGCAGGGTTACTTGTACCACAAACATGTCAGCAGCGTTACTTGTACCACAAACATGTCAGCAGCGTTATTTGTACCACAAACATGTCAGCAGGGTTACTTGTACCACAAACATGTCAGCAGCGTTACTTGTACCACAAACATGTCAGCAGCGTTATTTGTACCACAAACATGTCAGCAGGGTTATTTGTACCACAAACATGTCAGCAGGGTTATTTGTACCACAAACATGTCAGCAGCGTTACTTGTACCACAAACATGTCAGCAGGGTTACTTGTACCACAAACATGTCAGCAGGGTTACTTGTACCACAAACATGTCAGCAGGGTTACTTGTACCACAAACATGTCAGCAGGGTTACTTGTGCCACAAATAGGTCAGCAGGGTTACTTGTGCCACAAAAACAATTTTCGTAAACATGATTTTTCAATTTCATTTCGTAACTTAACTCAATCACTGCTTCAGTTACCGCGCGACAACTTTGTCACCTCTCGAATTGTATTTCACTGGCGAGCAGGATGTCCCACACACCGTCGACCAGTTCTGGCTTTGTAGCAACGATTGTAGCGTTAGGTGTCGTGTATTGTAGCGTTAGGTGTCGTGTATTGTAAGATTAGGTGTATACACATGTGTATATTGGGGTCAATGGCTTCGGCAGTATTGTGTTTATCTTAATGCATCCGAGTGACCGAAGTATGCAACAAATCCCGAGACAGGTATTACAGACAGACATATTTTCGTAATTTTCATTAGGGATCGAGGCCCTGGCGTCATCTTACTATGCCACGAGTCGCACGATAATCGATAGTCGGCCGAGTTGACATCGACACGACTTGTTAGTGTCAAGAGGCAACAGTGGTTTGGTGAGAGATAGGACGAGTTGTTGAGAAACGGATTGGATGTGCGCTGAAGGTATATATATATATATTGAAAACAGAAATGGGACACATAGCCTATACACAATAATTACACAATAAATAGTCATAGGCGTCTGAATCGGGAGGGCTTTGGGGGCTGAGCCCCTCATATTTTGGTGGGGGGCTGGCGATAGCATTAGCATCTAATATTTAGGGAATGGGTGCATATTGGGGTGCATTTGGGGGTTTTGGAGATCCTAAAGTTGTTTTTGGAGCCTCGGACCGGGCATTTTGGTGAGCCTCAATTGGAGGCTTTTTGTTGTGCCTCAACCCCCGATTATTCACCATGCTATGACGCTAGTGATGGTAACACAGTCACCCGTCGTCTCGAACGAGGGGCTGCTATGTGCATCAGTAGGCCACTGACACATCTGCCTATCGAAAAGTCTATATTTTCTGTGTTGCTTGGCTGATCAATAATCTTGTTTGCTTTCAGATTGTCAATGTTGTGGTCTGCATGCGTATGACCTACAACCTACAACCTACTGTAGTTACTTGTCGTTACTTCTCAACACACGTATAACCTATAACCTACTGTAGTTACTTGTCGTTACTTCTCAACACACGTATAACCTACGACCTACTGTAGTTACTTGCCGTTACTTCTCAACACACGTATAACCTACGACCTACTGTAGTTACTTGCCGTTACTTCTCAACACACGTATAACCTACCACCTACTGTAGTTACTTGTCGTTACTTCTCAACACACGTATAACCTACGACCTACTGTAGTTACTTGCCGTTACTTCTCAACACACGTATAACCTACAACCTACTGTAGTTACTTGTCGTTACTTCTCAACACACGTATAACCTACCACCTACTGTAGTTACTTGTCGTTACTTCTCAACACACGTATAACCTACGACCTACTGTAGTTACTTGCCGTTACTTCTCAACACACGTATAACCTACAACCTACTGTAGTTACTTGTCGTTACTTCTCAACACACGTATAACCTACCACCTACTGTAGTTACTTGTCGTTACTTCTCAACACACGTATAACCTACAACCTACAACCTACTGTAGTTACTTGTCGTTACTTCTCAACACACGTATAACCTACAACCTACTGTAGTTACTTGTCGTTACTTCTCAACACACGTATAACCTACAACCTACTGTAGTTACTTGTCGTTACTTCTCAACACACGTATAACCTACAACCTACTGTAGTTACTTGTCGTTACTTCTCAACACACGTATAACCTACAACCTACTGCAGTTACTTGTCGTTACTTCTCAACACACGTATAACCTACAACCTACTGTAGTTACTTGTCATTACTTCTCAACACACGTATAACCTACAACCTACTATAGTTACTTGTCGTTACTCCTCAACACACGTATAACCTACAACCTACAACCTACTGTAGTTACTTGTCGTTACTTCTCAACACACGTATAACCTACAACCTACTATAGTTACTTGTCGTTACTCCTCAACACACGTATACCCTACAACCTACAACCTACTGTAGTTACTTGTCGTTACTTCTCAACACACGTATAACCTACAACCTACTGTAGTTACTTGTCGTTACTCCTCAACACACGTATAACCTACAACCTACAACCTACTTTAGTTACTTGTCGTTACTTCTCAACACACGTATAAACTACAACCTACAACCTACTGTAGTTACTTGTCGTTACTTCTCAACACACGTATAACCTACAACCTACAACCTACTGTAGTTACTTGTCGTTACTCCTCAACACACGTATAACCTACAACCTACAACCTACTGTAGTTACTTGTCATTACTCCTCAACACACGTATAACCTATAACCTACAACCTACTGTAGTTACTTGTCGTTATTTCTCAACACACGTATAACCTACAACCTACAACCTACTGTAGTTACTTGTCGTTACTTCTCAACACACGTATAACCTACAATCTACAACCTACTGTAGTTACTGGTCGTTACTTCTCAACACACGTATAACCTACGACCTACTGTAGCTACTTGTCGTTACTTCTCAACACACGTATAACCTACAACCTACAACCTACTGTAGTTACTTGTCGTTACTTATCAACACACGTATAACCTACAACCTACAACCTACTGTAGTTACTTGTTGTTACTTCTCAACACACGTATAACCTACAACCTACAACCTACTGTAGTTACTTGTCGTTACTTCTCAACACACGTATAACCTACAACTTACTGTAGTTACTTGTCGTTACTTCTCAAAACATGTATAACCTACAACCTACTGTAGTTACTTGTCGTTACTTCTCAACACACGTATAACCTACAACTTACTGTAGTTACTTGTCGTTACTTCTCAACACACGTATAACCTACAACCTACTGTAGTTACTTGTCGTTACTCCTCAACACACGTATAACCTACAACCTACAACCTACTGTAGTTACTTGTCGTTACTTCTCAACACACGTATAACCTACAACCTACTGTACTTACTTGTCGTTACTCCTCAACACACGTATAACCTACAACCTACAACCTACTGTAGTTACTTGTCGTTACTTCTCAACACACGTATAACCTACAACCTACAACCTACTCTAGTTACTTGTCGTTACTTCTCAACACACGTATAACCTACAACCTACTGTAGTTACTTGTCGTTACTCCTCAACACACGTATAACCTACAACCTACAACCTACTGTAGTTCCTTGTCGTTACTTCTCAACACACGTATAACCTACAACCTACAACCTACTGTAGTTACTTGTCGTTACTTCTCAACACACGTATAACCTACAACCTACAACCTACTGTAGTTACTTGTCGTTACTGCTCAACACACGTATAACCTACAACCTACTGTAGTTACTTGTCGTTACTTCTCAACCCACGTATAACCTACAACCTACTGTAGTTACTTGTCGTTACTCCTCAACACACGTTTAACCTACAACCTACAACCTACTGTAGTTACTTGTCGTTACTTCTCAACATACGTATAACCTACAACCTACTGTAGTTACTTGTCGTTACTCCTCAACACGCGTATAACCTACAACCTACTGTTCTTACTTGTCGTTACTCCTCAACACACGTATAACCTACAACCTACAACCTGCTGTAGTTACTTGGCGTTACTCCTCAACACACGTATAACCTACAACCTACTGTAGTTACTTGTCGTTACTTCTCAACACACGTATAACCTACAACCTACAACCTACTGTAGTTACTTGTCGTTACTCCTCAACACACGTATAACCTACAACCTACAACCTACTGTAGTTACTTGTCGTTACTTCTCAACACACGTATAACCTACAACCTACAACCTACAACCTACTGTAGTTACTTGCCGTTACTTCTCAACACACGTATAACCTACAACCTACAACCTACAACCTACTGTAGTTACTTGGCGTTACTCCTCAAAACACCTCCTTGAATTACTATTAAAGTGGAGTAGGTACCTGAAATCATTGGACAAAGTACACACGACTCGACGAATATCCATTTTAGTGTAACGGGGTCGCGAGGGTATTTTTACGAGCACTCCAGGTGTTATGATTCACTTATATGTATATAAATATATATATATATATATATATATATATATTTAAACACATACACACACGATATATATATATATATTTGTGCGCGCGCGTGTGTGTGCGTGTGTGCGTGTGTGTGTGTGTGTGCGTATGTGCGTGTGTGCGTGTGTGCGCGTGTGCGCGTGTGTGCGTGTGTGTCCGTGTGCGTGTGCGTGTATTTTGCGTGTGTGTGCGCACTCGTGTGCTGTGTGGTGTGCACACGTGCGTGTGACCCTGCATGTTGATCCAATATAAACCTGGTGTGTTTGTTTTATATACAAGTGCTATGTTAATGTTTTCCCGCAATTTTGGACCCGTAGATGTGTATAGTTTGGAACAAGTACATCTCTTGCGAGTGGAACTATTAGAAAAAATCTCACCAATACGACAATTATCTGCTTCTAGTTTGTTCTTTGATTAAAGTTTGTCGACTAATTGTTTGCAGAATAAGTTATATCCATACACATATTTAAAGAATTATCGTATCAGTATCACAAAAGAATGCATACCACAACAACTGCGGTTCCTTGCATTAAACCAACATCACACCCGCTAGCATTAGAACGTAAACATCAGTCGCGCACGGTTTAGCATATGTATAAGGACCTACGCGATGGTTTAGGCGCACGTCGACACAATCGCGGGAATATTTTAGGTGCCTGTATTGTTTATTTTTATTCAAATTATATGAGCAATTCGTGGCTGCAAATGTATCTATATATGTAAAAGCAGTGACCACTTTGCTGCACCATGATGAAACGAGTTTTTCACAGCGTGTCAGGGTCAAGCACATACAATGGAAATGCAACGTGTGAGGGTCAAGCACATACAGTGAATAAACAGCGTGTGAGGGTCAAGCACATGCAGTGGATATGCATTTCACGAAAATCTTAACTCATATTTGACTTGTGTCGCCCGGCAATTAATAACACACAGGTCCGGGTAAACCAAGTATTGACATAAGGACGTACAATTTCACATTTAGCAGGGATGGGACACATAACCATTTCATTGTTAATATTTAATCGTCATAGACGACCATGAAAAGGAATTTTCCACACGCAAGCGCACTTGTAGAGGACTGCACGCCATTGGGGAAAGTCGGTCTCATATCATAAATATCTTTGAACAATACAACATGTGACTCATCCGGTATATAAACGTACTTTTTGTAATACCTGACGACGACAGCCAGTGCAGGTCAGCCTGCCCCGTGTGCACTACGTGACATATAACAGAGGCGTCCAGTAAAAACAGACAACCGTCTCTGCTCATGGCGACTTCAAAAATACGACGTGCCACGCCATACCTGCCTCGCCTGCAGCAGTCGTCGTCGCCACGTGCGGTTGTGACATAATAGCAGGCGTGAATGGCTGGTCTCCAGGAGGTCTCTGTTAGTTCCATCTCGACATACGACGATTCATTGAAATGCACCAAATAAAATAAATACACATAAAACAAACAGTTGGTGCGACATTCGTGTTATGTCACAGCCATGAAGACAGACTACCACCACCACTACTACCACCATCATCACCACCTCCACCACCACCACCACCACCACCTCCACCACCTCCACCACCACCACCACCACCACCACCACCACCACCACCACCACCACCACCACCACCACCACCACCACCACCACCACCACCTCCTCCACCACCACCTTCACCACCACCTCCACCACTACTACCACCATCATCACCACCACCACCACCTCCACCACCACCACCACCACCACCACCACCACCTCCACCACCACCATCACCACCACCACCTCCACCACCACCTTCACCACCATCACCACCACCACTACCTCACCTCACCTCACCACCACCTCACCTCACCACCACCACCTTCCCACTCACCACCTCTACCTCACCACTCACCACCACCACCTCACCTCCACCACCACCTCACCACCTCACCACCACCTCACCTCACCCACTCACCACTCACCACCACCACTTCACTCACCACTCACCTACCTACCTACCTACCTACCTTCCACTTACTTCACTTCCAGTTACTTCACGCATTTTACCGATATATTGCAATCTAATCTCAACATAATCTGCCCTTAATCTCTATCAACCTGATTTTGACGTTATTGCACCTGCTGTTCTGAATCGTACGCAATTCAGAACGACACTATTGTTGTCTCCATACAACACTGAAACACACTTCAGAGCGCCGCCTTTATAAAACTAGAGTGATTATTGTTGCGCTGGATAATGAGGCACAAAAAAACGTAATTTCCAACAGTGACAATGACGTCTAGTACATCGAAGTGGGCCACTGTTCACCAGGGAGCAAAACGTGTTCTGCCCTCGTGTCATAATATATTTCATCTACACATTGCCATTGATATGCAGCACAGCGTTACGGAAATTACACCATTTAATAAATACTGTTGAACATAAATTAAGGGAACTATAGTTACAGGTCATGAAGGTTACGCATTCGAATTGGTGTAGAGTCGGTGGAGTGGAGTAGATACATGGCAACTATGGAAATACGGTGAAAACGTGCCTGCTTCAACCATTATAATGCTCATTCCTTACGATCCACCTGTGCAAGTCTGCTTTAAATACTTTAAACATCTCATTGG
>JAHLWY010002279.1:0-12790 GCA_020002185.1 Paraescarpia echinospica | reverse complement strand
GAGTCCTTCACTGTCATCTCTCACAGTTGTTTGGCTGACCTGGGCACTCGTAGCATCACTGTATATGGCGTCCTTCTCTGTTATCTCTCAGTTGCTTGGCTGACCTGGGCATTCGAGGCATCACTGTATATGGCGTCCTTCTCTGTCATCTCTCGGTTGTTTGGCTGACCTGGGCACTCGTAACATCACTGTATATGGCGTCCTTCTCTGTCATCTCTCATTTGTTTGGCTGACCTGGGCACTTGTAGCATCACTGTATATGGCATTCATGTCTGTCATCTCTCGGTTGTTTGGCTTGCCTGGGCACTCGTAAACACCCAACTAGGAAACGAGGAATCTCTCACAGTTGTTTGGCTGACCTGGGCACTCGTAGCATCACTGTATATGGCGTCCTTCTCTGTCACCTCTCACAGTTGTTTGCCTGACCTGGGCACTCGTAGAATCACTGTATATGGCGTCCTTCTCTGTCATCTCTCACAGTTGTATGGCTGACCTAGACATTCGTAGCATGACTGTATATTGCGTCCTTCTCTGTCATCTCTCAGTTGTTTGGCTGACCTGGGCACTCGTAGCATCACTGTATACGGCGTCCTTCTCTGTCATGTCTCACAATTGTTTGGCTGATCTAGGGACTCGTAGCAACACTGTATATGGCGTCCTTCTCTGTCTTCTCTCACAGTTGTTTGGCTGACCTAGGCACTCGTAGCATCACTGTATATGGCGTCCTTCTCTGTCATCTCTCACAGTTGTTTGGCTGATCTGGGAACTCGTAGCATCACTTTATATGGCGTCCTTCACTGTCATCTCTCACAGTTGTTTGGCTGATCTGGGCACTCGTAGCATCACTGTATATGGCGTCCTTCTCTGTCATCTCTCGGTTGTTTGGCTGACCTGGGCACTCGTAGCATCACTGCATATGGCGTCCTTCTCTGTCATCCTTCACAGTTGTTTGGCTGACCTAGGCACTCGTAGCATCACTGTATATGGCGTCCTTCACTGTCATCTCTCACGGTTGTTTGGCTGACCTGGGCACTCGTAACATCACTGTATATGGCGTCCTCCTCTGTCATCTCTCACAGTTGTTTGGCTGAACTGGGCACTCGTAGCATCACTGTATGTGGCGTTCTTCTCTGTCATCTCTCACAGTTGTTTGGCTGACCTAGGCACTCGTAACATCACTGTATATGTCGTCCTTCACTGTCATCTTTCAAAGTTGTTTGGCTTGCCTGGGCATTCGTAGCATCACTGTATATGGCGTCCTTCTCTGTCATCTCTCAGAGTTGTTTGGATGATCTAGGGACTCGTAGCATCACTGTATATGGCGTCCTTCTCTATCTTCTCTCACAGTTGTTTTGCTGACCTAGGCACTCGTAGCATCACTTTATATGGCGTCCTTCACTGTCATCTCTCACAGTTGTTTGGCTGACCTGGGCACTCGTAGCATCACTGTATATGGCGTCCTTCTCTGTTATCTCTCAGTTGTTTGGCTGACCTGGGCACTCGTGGCATCACTGTATATGGCGTCCTTCTCTGTCATCTCTCGTTTGTTTGGCTGACCTGGGCACTCGTAACATCACTGTATATGGCGTCCTTCTCTGTCATCTCTCATTTGTTTGGCTGACCTGGGCACTTGTAGCATCACTGTATATGGCATTCTTGTCTGTCATCTCTCGGTTGTTTGGCTGTCCTGGGCACTCGTAGCATAACTGTATGTGGCGTTCTTCTCTGTCATCTCTCACAGTTGTTTGGCTGACCTGGGCACTCGTAGCATCACAGTATGTGGCGACCTTCTCTATCTTCTCTAACAATTGTTTGGCTGACCTGGGCACTCGTAACATCACTGTATATGGCGTCCTTCTCTGTCATCTCTCACAGTTGTTTGGCTGACCTAGGCACTCGTAGCATCACTGTATATGGCGTCCTTCAGTGTCATCTTTCACAGTTGTTTGGCTGATCTGGGCACTCGTAGCATCACTGTATATGGCGTCCTTCTCTGTCATCTCTCACAGTTTTATGGCTGACCTAGGCACTCGTAACATCACTGTATATGGCGTCCTTCACTGTCATCTCTCACAGTTGTTTGGCTGACCTGGGCACTCGTAACATCACTGTATATGGCGTCCTTCTCTGTCATCTCTCATTTGTTTGGCTGACCTGGGCACTTGTAGCATCACTGTATATGGCATTCTTGTTTGTCATCTCTCGGTTGTTTGGCTGACCTGGGCACTCGTAAACACCCAACTAGGAAACGAGGAATCTCTCACAGTAGTTTGGCTGACCTGGGCACTCGTAGCATCACTGTATATGGCGTCCTTCTCTGTCACCTCTCACAGTTGTTTGCCTGACCTGGGCACTCGTAGCATCACTGTATATGGCTTCGTTCTCTGTCATCTCTCAGTTGTTTGGCTGACCTGGGCACTCGTAGAATCACTGTATATGGCGTCCTTCTCTGTCATCTCTCACAGTTGTATGGCTGACCTAGACATTCGTAGCATCACTGTATATGGCGTCCTTCTCTGTCTTTTCTCACAGTTGTTTGGCTGACCTAGGCACTCGTAGCATCACTGTATATGGCGTCCTTCTCTGTCATCTCTCACAGTTGTTTGGCTGATCTAGGAACTCGTAGCATCACTGTATATAGCGTCCTTCTCTATCATCTCTCACAGTTGTTTGGCTGACCTGGGCACTCGTAGCATCACTGTATATGGCGTCCTTCTCTGTCATCTCTCTCAGTTGTTTGGCTGACCTGGGCACTCGTAGCATCACTGTATATGGCGTCCTTCTCTGTCATCTCTCACGGTTGTTTGGCTGACCTGGGCACTCGTAACATCACTGTATATGGCGTCCTCCTCTGTCATCTCTCACAGTTGTTTGGCTGAACTGGGCACTCGTAGCATCACTGTATGTGGCGTTCTTCTCTGTCATCTCTAACAGTTGTTTGGCTGACCTGGGCACTCGTAGCATCACAGTATATGGCATCCTTCTCTATCTTCTCTAACAGTTGTTTGGCTGACCTGGGCACTCGTAACATCACTGTATATGGCGTCCTTCTCTGTCATCTCTCACATTTGTTTGGCTGACCTAGGCACTCGTAGCATCACTGTATATGGCGTCCTTCAGTGTCATCTCTCACAGTTGTTTGGCTGACCTGGGCACTCGTAGCATCACTGTATATGGCGTCCTTCTCTTTCATCTCTCACAGTTGCTTGGCTGACCTAGGCACTCGTAACATCACTGTATATGGCGTCCTTCACTGTCATCTTTCACAGTTGTTTGGCTGACCTGGGCATTCGTAGCATCACTGTATATGGCGTCCTTCTCTCTCATCTCTCAGAGTTGTTTGGATGATCTAGGGACTCGTAGCATCACTGTATATGGCGTCCTTCTCTATCTTCTCTCACAGTTGTTTTGCTGACCTAGGCACTCGTAGCTTCACTTTATATGGCTACCTTCACTGTCATCTCTCACAGTTGTTTGGCTGACCTGGGCTGTCGTAGCATCACTGTATATGGCGTCCTTCTCTGTTATCTCTCAGTTGTTTGGCTGACCTGGGCACTCGTGGCATCACTGTATATGGCGTCCTTCTCTGTCATCTCTCGTTTGTTTGGCTGACCTGGGCACTCGTAACATCACTGTATATGGCGTCCTTCTCTGTCATCTCTCATTTGTTTGGCTGACCTGGGCACTTGTAGCATCACTGTATATGGCATTATTGTCTGTCATCTCTCGGTTGTTTGGCTGACCTGGGCACTCGTAGCATCACTGTATGTGGCGTTCTTCTCTGTCATCTCTCACAGTTGTTTGGCTGACCTGGGCACTCGTAGCATCACAGTATGTGGCGTCCTTCTCTATCTTCTCTAACAATTGTTTGGCTGACCTGGGCACTCGTAACATCACTGTATATGGCGTCCTTCTCTGTCATCTCTCACAGTTGTTTGGCTGACTTAGGCACTCGTAGCATCACTGTATATGGCGTCCTTCAGTGTCATCTCTCACAGTTGTTTGGCTGACCTGGGCACTCGTAGCATCACTGTATATGGCATCCTTCTCTGTCATCTCTCACAGTTGTATGGCTGACCTAGGCAGTCGTAACATCATTGTATATGGCGTCCTTCACTGTCATCTCTCACAGTTGTTTGGCTGACCTGGCCACTCGTAGCATCACTGTATATGGCGTCCTTCTCTGTCATCTCTCACAGTTGTTTGGCTGATCTAGGGACTCGTAGCATCACTGTATATGGCGTCCTTCTCTATCATCTCTCACAGTTGTTTTGCTGAACTAGGCACTCGTAGCATCACTTTATATGGCGTCCTTCACTGTCATCTCTCACAGTTGTTTGGCTGACCTGGGCACTCGTAGCATCACTGTATATGGCGTCCTTCTCTGTCATCTCTCACAGTTGTTTGGCTGACCTGGGCACTCGTAGCATCACAGTATGTGGCGACCGTCTCTATCTTCTCTAACAATTGTTTGGCTGACCTGGGCACTCGTAACATCACTGTATATGGCGTCCTTCTCTGTCATCTCTCACAGTTGTTTGGCTGACCTAGGCACTCGTAACATCACTGTATATGGCGTCCTTCACTGTCATCTCTCACAGTTGTTTGGCTGACCTGGGCACTCGTAGCATCACTGTATAAGGCGTCCTTCTCTGTCATCTCTCACAGTTGTTTGGCTGATCTAGGGACTCGAAGCATCAATGTATATGGCGTCCTTCTCTATCATCTCTCACAGTTGTTTTGCTGAACTAGGCACTCGTGGCATCACTTTATATGGAGTCCTTCACTGTCATCTCTCACAGTTGTTTGGCTGACCTGGGCACTCGTAGCATCACTGTATATGGCGTCCTTCTCTGTTATCTCTCAGTTGTTTGGCTGACCTGGGCATTCGAGGCATCACTGTATATGGCGTCCTTCTCGTAAACACCCAACTAGGAAACGAGGAATCTCTCACAGTTGTTTGGCTGACCTGGGCACTCGTAGGATCACTGTATGTGGCGTTCTTCTCTGTCATCTCTCACAGTTGTTTGGCTGACCTGGGCACTCGTAGCATCACAGTATGTGGCGTCCTTCTCTATCTTCTCTAACAATTGTTTGGCTGACCTGGGCACTCGTAACATCACTGTATATGGCGTCCTTCTCTGTCATCTCTCACAGTTGTTTGGCTGACCTAGGCACTCGTAGCATCACTGTATATGGCGTCCTTCAGTGTCATCTCTCACAGTTGTTTGGCTGACCTGGGCACTCGTAGCATCACTGTATATGGCATCCTTCTCTGTCATCTCTCACAGTTGTATGGCTGACCTAGGCAGTCGTAACATCATTGTATATGGCGTCCTTCACTGTCATCTCTCACAGTTGTTTGGCTGACCTGGCCACTCGTAGCATCACTGTATATGGCGTCCTTCTCTGTCATCTCTCACAGTTGTTTGGCTGATCTAGGGACTCGTAGCATCACTGTATATGGCGTCCTTCTCTATCATCTCTCACAGTTGTTTTGCTGAACTAGGCACTCGTAGCATCACTTTATATGGCGTCCTTCACTGTCATCTCTCACAGTTGTTTGGCTGACCTGGGCACTCGTAGCATCACTGTATATGGCGTCCTTCTCTGTCATCTCTCACAGTTGTTTGGCTGACCTGGGCACTCGTAGCATCACAGTATGTGGCGACCGTCTCTATCTTCTCTAACAATTGTTTGGCTGACCTGGGCACTCGTAACATCACTGTATATGGCGTCCTTCTCTGTCATCTCTCACAGTTGTTTGGCTGACCTAGGGACTCGTAACATCACTGTATATGGCGTCCTTCACTGTCATCTCTCACAGTTGTTTGGCTGACCTGGGCACTCGTAGCATCACTGTATAAGGCGTCCTTCTCTGTCATCTCTCACAGTTGTTTGGCTGATCTAGGGACTCGAAGCATCAATGTATATGGCGTCCTTCTCTATCATCTCTCACAGTTGTTTTGCTGAACTAGGCACTCGTGGCATCACTTTATATGGAGTCCTTCACTGTCATCTCTCACAGTTGTTTGGCTGACCTGGGCACTCGTAGCATCACTGTATATGGCGTCCTTCTCTGTTATCTCTCAGTTGTTTGGCTGACCTGGGCATTCGAGGCATCACTGTATATGGCGTCCTTCTCTGTCATCTCTCGGTTGTTTGGCTGACCTGGGCACTCGTAACATCACTGTATATGGCGTCCTTCTCTGTCATCTCTCATTTGTTTGGCTGACCTGGGCACTTGTAGCATCACTGTATATGGCATTCATGTCTGTCATCTCTCGGTTGTTTGGCTTGCCTGGGCACTCGTAAACACCCAACTAGGAAACGAGGAATCTCTCACAGTTGTTTGGCTGACCTGGGCACTCGTAGCATCACTGTATATGGCGTCCTTCTCTGTCACCTCTCACAGTTGTTTGCCTGACCTGGGCACTCGTAGCATCAATGTATATGGCTTCCTTCTCTGTCATCTCTCAGTTGTTTGGCTGACCTGGGCACTCGTAGAATCACTGTATATGGCGTCCTTCTCTGTCATCTCTCACAGTTGCATGGCTGACCTAGACATTCGTAGCATGACTGTATATTGCGTTCTTCTCTGTCATCTCTCAGTTGTTTGGCTGACCTGGGCACTCGTAGCATCACTGTATACGGCGTCCTTCTCTGTCATGTCTCACAGTTGTTTGGCTGATCTAGGGACTCGTAGCAACACTGTATATGGCGTCCTTCTCTGTCTTCTCTCACAGTTGTTTGGCTGGCCTAGGCACTCGTAGCATCACTATATATGGCGTCCTTCTCTGTCATCTCTTACAGTTGTTTGGCTGATCTAGGAACTCGTAGCATCACTGTATATGGCGTCCTTCTCTATCATCTCTCACAGTTGTTTGGCTGACCTGGGCACTCGTAGCATCACTGTATATGGCGTCCTTCTCTGTCATCTCTTTCAGTTGTTTGGCTGACCTGGGGACTCGTAGCATCACTGTATATGGCGTCCTTCTCTGTCATCTCTCACAGTTTTTTGGCTGACCTAGGCACTCGTAGCATCACTGTATATGGCGTCCTTCACTGTCATCTCTCACGGTTGTTTGGCTGACCTGGGCACTCGTAACATCACTGTATATGGCGTCCTCCTCTGTCATCTCTCACAGTTGTTTGGCTGACCTGGGCACTCGTAGCATCACTGTATGTGGCGTTCTTCTCTGTCATCTCTCACAGTTGTTTGGCTGACCTAGGCACTCGTAACATCACTGTATATGTCGTCCTTCACTGTCATCTTTCAAAGTTGTTTGGCTTGCCTGGGCATTCGTAGCATCACTGTATATGGCGTCCTTCTCTGTCATCTCTCAGAGTTGTTTGGATGATCTAGGGACTCGTAGCATCACTGTATATGGCGTCCTTCTCTATCTTCTCTCACAGTTGTTTTGCTGACCTAGGCACTCGTAGCATCACTTTATATGGCGTCCTTCACTGTCATCTCTCACAGTTGTTTGGCTGACCTGGGCACTCGTAGCATCACTGTATATGGCGTCCTTCTCTGTTATCTCTCAATTGTTTGGCTGACCTGGGCACTCGTGGCATCACTGTATATGGCGTCCTTCTCTGTCATCTCTCGTTTGTTTGGCTGACCTGGGCACTCGTAACATCACTGTATATGGCGTCTTTCTCTGTCATCTCTCATTTGTTTGGCTGACCTGGGCACTTGTAGCATCACTGTATATGGCATTCTTGTCTGTCATCTCTCGGTTGTTTGGCTGTCCTGGGCATTCGTAGCATAACTGTATGTGGCGTTCTTCTCTGTCATCTCTCACAGTTGTTTGGCTGACCTGGGCACTCGTAGCATCACAGTATGTGGCGACCTTCTCTATCTTCTCTAACAATTGTTTGGCTGACCTGGGCACTCGTAACATCACTGTATATGGCGTCCTTCTCTGTCATCTCTCACAGTTGTTTGGCTGACCTAGGCACTCGTAGCATCACTGTATATGGCGTCCTTCAGTGTCATCTTTCACAGTTGTTTGGCTGACCTGGGCACTCGTAGCATCACTGTATATGGCGTCCTTCTCTCTCATCTCTAACAGTTGTATGGCTGACCTAGGCACTCGTAACATCACTGTATATGGCGTCCTTCACTGTCATCTCTCACAGTTGTTTGGCTGACCTGGGCACTCGTAACATCACTGTATATGGCGTCCTTCTCTGTCATCTCTCATTTGTTTGGCTGACCTGGGCACTTGTAGCATCACTGTATATGGCATTCTTGTTTGTCATCTCTCGGTTGTTTGGCTGACCTGGGCACTCGTAAACACCCAACTAGGAAACGAGGAATCTCTCACAGTTGTTTGGCTGACCTGGGCACTCGTAGCATCACTGTATATGGCGTCCTTCTCTGTCACCTCTCACAGTTGTTTGCCTGACCTGGGCACTCGTAGCATCACTGTATATGGCTTCCTTCTCTGTCATCTCTCAGTTGTTTGGCTGACCTGGGCACTCGTAGAATCACTGTATATGGCGTCCTTCTCTGTCATCTCTCACAGTTGTATGGCTGACCTAGACATTCGTAGCATCACTGTATATGGCGTCCTTCTCTGTCTTTTCTCACAGTTGTTTGGCTGACCTAGGCACTCGTAGCACCACTGTATATGGCGTCCTTCTCTGTCATCTCTCACAGTTGTTTGGCTGATCTAGGAACTCGTAGCATCACTGTATATAGCGTCCTTCTCTATCATCTCTCACAGTTGTTTGGCTGACCTGGGCACTCGTAGCATCACTGTATATGGCGTCCTTCTATGTCATCTCTCTCAGTTGTTTGGCTGACCTGGGGACTCGTAGCATCACTGTATATGGCGTCCTTCTCTGTCATCTCTCACAGTTTTTTGGCTGACCTAGGCACTCGTAGCATCACTGTATATGGCCTCCTTCACTTTCATCTCTCACGGTTGTTTGGCTGACCTGGGCACTCGTAACATCACTGTATATGGCGTCCTCCTCTGTCATCTCTCACAGTTGTTTGGCTGAACTGGGCACTCGTAGCATCACTGTATGTGGCGTTCTTCTCTGTCATCTCTAACAGTTGTTTGGCTGACCTGGGCACTCGTAGCATCACAGTATATGGCGTCCTTCTCTATCTTCTCTAACAGTTGTTTGGCTGACCTGGGCACTCGTAACATCACTGTATATGGCGTCCTTCTCTGTCATCTCTCACATTTGTTTGGCTGACCTAGGCACTCGTAGCATCACTGTATATGGCGTCCTTCAGTGTCATCTCTCACAGTTGTTTGGCTGACCTGGGCACTCGTAGCATCACTGTATATGGCGTCCTTCTCTTTCATCTCTCACAGTTGTTTGGCTGACCTAGGCACTCGTAACATCACTGTATATGGCGTCCTTCACTGTCATCTTTCACAGTTGTTTGGCTGACCTGGGCATTCGTAGCATCACTGTATATGGCGTCCTTCTCTGTCATCTCTCAGAGTTGTTTGGATGATCTAGGGACTCGTAGCATCACTGTATATGGCGTCCTTCTCTATCTTCTCTCACAGTTGTTTTGCTGACCTAGGCACTCGTAGCTTCACTTTATATGGCTACCTTCACTGTCATCTCTCACAGTTGTTTGGCTGACCTGGGCTGTCGTAGCATCACTGTATATGGCGTCCTTCTCTGTTATCTCTCAGTTGTTTGGCTGACCTGGGCACTCGTGGCATCACTGTATATGGCGTCCTTCTCTGTCATCTCTCGTTTGTTTGGCTGACCTGGGCATTCGTAAGCATCACTGTATATGGCATTCTTGTCTGTCATCTCTCGGTTGTTTGGCTGACCTGGGCACTCGTAGCATCACTGTATGTGGCGTTCTTCTCTGTCATCTCTCACAGTTGTTTGGCTGACCTGGGCACTCGTAGCATCACAGTATGTGGCGTCCTTCTCTATCTTCTCTAACAATTGTTTGGCTGACCTGGGCACTCGTAACATCACTGTATATGGCGTCCTTCTCTGTCATCTCTCACAGTTGTTTGGCTGACCTAGGCACTCGTAGCATCACTGTATATGGCGTCCTTCAGTGTCATCTCTCACAGTTGTTTGGCTGACCTGGGCACTCGTAGCATCACTGTATATGGCATCCTTCTCTGTCATCTCTCACAGTTGTATGGCTGACCTAGGCACTCGTAACATCACTGTATATGGCGTCCTTCACTGTCATCTCTCACAGTTGTTTGGCTGACCTGGGCACTCGTAGCATCACTGTATATGGCGTCCTTCTCTGTCATCTCTCACAGTTGTTTGGCTGATCTAGGGACTCGTAGCATCACTGTATATGGCGTCCTTCTCTATCATCTCTCACAGTTGTTTTGCTGAACTAGGCACTCTTAGCATCACTTTATATGGAGTCCTTCACTGTCATCTCTCACAGTTGTTTGGCTGACCTGGGCACTCGTAGCATCACTGTATATGGCGTCCTTCTCTGTCATCTCTCACAGTTGTTTGGCTGACCTGGGCACTCGTAGATCACAGTATGTGGCGTCCGTCTCTATCTTCTCTAACAATTGTTTGGCTGACCTGGGCACTCGTAACATCACTGTATATGCGTCCTTCACTCTGTCATCTCTCACAGTTGTTTGGCTGACCTGGGCACTCGTAGCATCACTGTATATGGCGTCCTTCTCTGTCATCTCTCACAGTTGTTTGGCTGAACTGGGCACTCGTAGCATCACTGTATGTGGCGTTCTTCTCTGTCATCTCTCACAGTTGTTTGGCTGACCTGGGCACTCGTAGCATCACAGTATGTGGCGTCCGTCTCTATCTTCTCTAACAATTGTTTGGCTGACCTGGGCACTCGAAGCATCACTGCATATGGCGTCCTTCTCTGTCATCTCTCACAGTTGTTTTGCTGAACTAGGCACTCTTAGCATCACTTTATATGGAGTCCTTCACTGTCATCTCTCACAGTTGTTTGGCTGACCTGGGCACTCGTAGCATCACTGTATAAGGCGTCCTTCTCTGTCATCTCTCACAGTTGTTTGGCTGATCTGGGGACTCGAAGCATCAATGTATATGGCGTCCTTCTCTATCATCTCTCACAGTTGTTTTGCTGAACTAGGCACTCGTGGCATCACTTGTATATGGCGTCCTTCTCTGTCATCTCTCACAGTTGTTTGGCTGACCTAGGCACTCGTAACATCACTGTAAATGGCGTCCTTCACTGTCATCTTTCACAGTTGTTTGGCTGACCTGGGCATTCGTAGCATCACTGTATATGGCGTCCTTCTCTGTCATCTCTCAGAGTTGTTTGGATGATCTAGGGACTCGTAGCATCACTGTATATGGCGTCCTTCTCTATCTTCTCTCACAGATGTTTTGCTGACCTAGGCACTCGTAGCATCAATTTATATGGCTACCTTCACTGTCATCTCTCACAGTTGTTTGGCTGACCTGGGCTCTCGTAGCATCACTGTATATGGCGTCCTTCTCTGTTATCTCTCAGTTGTTTGGCTGACCTGGGCACTCGTGGCATCACTGTATATGGCGTCCTTCTCTGTCATCTCTCGTTTGTTTGGCTGACCTGGGCACTCGTAACATCACTGTATATGGCGTCCTTCTCTGTCTTCTCTCATTTGTTTGGCTGACCTGGGCACTTGTAGCATCACTGTATATGGCATTCTTGTCTGTCATCTCTCGGTTGTTTGGCTGACCTGGGTACTCGTAGCATCACTGTATGTGGCGTTCTTCTCTGTCATCTCTCACAGTTGTTTGGCTGACCTGGGCACTCGTAGCATCACAGTATGTGGCGTCCTTCTCTATCTTCTCTAACAATTGTTTGGCTGACCTGGGCACTCGTAACATCACTGTATATGGCGTCCTTCTCTGTCATCTCTTACAGTTGTTTGGCTGACCTAGGCACTCGTAGCATCACTGTATTTGGCGTCCTTCAGTGTCATCTCTCACAGTTGTTTGGCTGACCTGGGCACTCGTAGCATCACTGTATATGGCGTCCTTCTCTGTCATCTCTCACAGTTGTTTGGCTGACCTAGGCACTCGTAACATCACTGTATATGGCGTCCTTCACTGTCATCTCTCACAGTTGTTTGGCTGACCTGGGCACTCGTAGCATCACTGTATATGGCGTCCTTCTCTGTCATCTCTCACAGTTGTTTGGCTGATCTAGGGACTCGTAGCATCACTGTATATGGCGTCGTTCTCTATCATCTCTCACAGTTGTTTTGCTGAACTAGGCACTCGTAGCATCACTTTATATGTCGTCCTTCACTGTCATCTCTCACAGTTGTTTGGCTGACCTGGGCACTCGTAGCATCACTGTATATGGCGTCCTTCTCTGTCATCTCTCACAGTTGTTTGGCTGACCTGCGCACTCGTAACATCACAGTATGTGGCGTCCGTCTCTATTTTCTTTAACAATTGTTTGGCTGACCTGGGCACTCGTAACATCACTGTATATGGCGTCCTTCTCTCTCATCTCTCACAGTTGTTTGGCTGACCTGGGCACTCGTAGCATCACTGTATATGGCGTCCTTCTCTGTCATCTCTCACAGTTGTTTGGCTGACCTAGGCACTCGTAACATCACTGTATATGGCGTTTTTCACTGTCATCTCTCACAGTTGTTTCGCTGACCTGGGCACTCGTAGCATCACTGTATAAGGCGTCCTTCTCTGTCATCTCTCACAGTTGTTTGGCTGATCTAGGGACTCGAAGCATCAATGTATATGGCGTCCTTCTCTATCATCTCTCACAGTTGTTTTGCTGAACTAGGCACTCGTAGCATCACTTTATATGGAGTCC